>BDUI01000005.1:2803211-2817818 GCA_002335545.1 Apodemus speciosus
TCTCTCTCTCTCTGTGTGTGTGTGTGTGTGTGTGTGTGTGTGTGTGTGTGTGTGTGTGATGGCATATAGTATGAATACATGGAGAGCAGAGGTGATACCATATGTCTTCTACTACCACTTTCCATCTTATTTTTTCAGTCTTTCACGGAAACCGTGGCATGATAAGCCTGGTGGGCCACGCTCCAGGGATCTGCCTGTCCCTGCCTCCCAGCCCAGTACCGGCTTTCCGGGTGTTCATGACCATTCTCAGCTTTCCAGTATGTACTGGGGTCTGCACTTGAGTCCTCGTGCTCAGGAGACAGGGGTTCTACTGAATGAGTCATCCCCGGGGCCTCACATTCTCTCCTTTTTAATATCTTCTTTCACTAAACTCCAGACTCCGATGCCCACCTGGTCAAGGATGGTGGCTCCTTTTTGGTGCCCTTTGTCAGTGCTTCCTTTTATCCCACCCTCCTCATTGCTCAGTTTTAGTCGTCCTTACCTGCAGACACTCAACGTCATATATACCGGTGGTTCTCATCCTCTGAGTCATGAGCCCTTTCAGGTTGAAGAACCCTTTCACAGGGTTCGCATATCAGATATCCTGAATAGCAGGTAAATACCTGATTCATAACAGTTACGATTCATGGCAATTGCAAAGTTACAGTTATAAATTTATGGTTAGGGGTCACCACAACATGAGAAGCTGTATTAAAGGGTCACAGCATTAAGAAGGTTCAAAACCACTACTCTATATAATGATGGTCACATTTACATTTTTCCTTTGGATCTTCAGCTGCCTACTTAGCCTATCTTTTAAAAAAAATTGGATAGACACCTAGAGTTAAAATTAACCTGATATTCAACTTGTTTTCTAAATCTACTCCTCCCCAGTTTCTTATCTACCAGAAGAGAGCAGGCACACTCTTATCCATGTACCAGACATCCATAATACTTATTTTTATCACAGTGCCATATTTACTTCCTTATGAAATCTTGTTGTATTTACATTAGTGCCTTTGTTTCCTTCTCCCTTCTCTTCTCCCATCTCAGTGTATGTCTTCATTCACCCTACTTAATGCTGCACACTGGCCTTCTACTGGACATCATAATCCAGACTCAATACAGTAGTCAGAAGAGTCCTCATGAGACAGAAATTAGATGATGTGACTCTTCGTTCCAAGGAGAAAGACAGACTTTAAAAGAAACGGCCAATTGAGCTTTAAGGGAACTAAGCATATCTTTTTACCTGTAGACATTCACATTTCAAAAAAAAAGCATTTGGCTCATCTGCTTAAGACAGAAAATGCTCTACAGTGGGGAGCAAGAACTTGTAGAGCCCACCTCCAGTAGAAAGACAGGGCATCAAGCGAGGGATGGGGTTCCATCCCACAGTCAAAAAAATCTGACCCGTAATTGTTCCTGTCGGAAAGAACTGCAGGGACAAAAATGCAGTCAGCAACAGGCCCAAAGTGGGATCCAGCTCAAGGGGAGACCTGAAGGCCTGATGCTATTACTGAGGCTATGGAGTGTTCACAAAAAGGGGTTTATCATGAATGTCCTCTGAAAGACCCAACAGGCAGCTGAAAGAGTCAGATGCCCATATTTACAACCAACCAATGGACAGAAGCTGCTGATCCCTTTGGTTGAATTAGGGAAAAGCAGGAAGAAGCTGAGGAGGAGGGTGACCTTGTAGGAGGACCAGTCATCTCAATTAATGTGGACCTGCAACCAGGCATCAGACATCAGCTGATATGAGGCCCCCAACACATACAGCAGAGGACTGCTGGGTCTGTCTGGGTTCAGTCAGAGAAGATGTACCTAACTCTCAAGAGACTGGAGGCCCCAGGGAGTCAGGAGGTCTGGTGGGGTGGGGGGTTGAGGGATACTTCCTCGTAGAGACGGGGGTACAGGGTAGGAGGTATGGGATGTGGAACAATAAGAGTGTGGACCAAGAGGGGGATAAAATCTGGAATGTAAAAAAAAGATTAAATAAAACTTAAAGAGAGAGAGAGAGAGAGAGAGAGAGAGAGAGAGAGAGAGAGAAAGAAAGAAAATCCTTCCTTGAGCTCACCCCACCCCTTTGCATGTCAGTCAATTACCCCAGTGTGGTCCTTCCTTCTTTGCACATCTTCAATATCCATTTGCATCTGTGCTTCTTTGCTGATGCCAGCTTCTCCCCACATCCATCCTCACCTCAAGTGCACTTCCTACACACCAACATTAATCCATCTAGTTAAATGAGATTTCTTTTAAACCCATAAGATTCCATCAAAGCTTTTCTTCTTTTCAGCCTTGTTTGATGATTTCTAAATTGAAGCTTTAATCGTGGTTCAGGATACTTTTAAATGGTTGCCTCTCTAAAGAAATCTGTTGGTTCACCTAGAGTTTTGCAATCAGCTTTTAAAGTTATATTAGCTCTTGTTCTATTAAATATCAGTTTGTCAAGATGAATGTATTGTACAATCATTTACAAAATGAACTGCTCATGTAACGCTAATTAAATTATTCTTCAAAGTCAAGAAAAGGCTCCAGAAATCTCTTCTGTATTAAAACTTTGTAGATGTCAAGTAATCATATTAAAAGGAAAGATAAAAACTGAAAATAGTAATTAATACTGGTTTGTGTAGTTTACAAAATGCATCCACCTAAGTAAAGCCATATATTAACACAGATACCCAAGGATGAAATCTTATCCTCCCTTTTCAGAAGAGCAAACTGAAGAATGAAAAAAAAAGTGAGTTGATGATAAATACTGAGGAACTCAAGGATGGTACTGAAACAAATGTCACATGGGGTTGTCCGCCTTTCTCAAGCAGACCAATCATCATCATCATCATCATCATCATCATCATCATCATCATCATCATCATCTATCTGAAAATTTTTAACATTTTACTTTCTAAGGCAAATCAATATCATCCTTGCACATTATTACAAAACCCCAGTCTACTGCAAAGATTGTGACGAATTGCAGAGGTGAGCAAGGCATTAGAAAGTCACAGCAATACCACTGGAACCCATTTCAACAGCTAAAGGTTAGGTTTTGGCTCGGCTGAAGGTCAGACGGGAAGGCATCCTGATGTTCACAATTGTTCTGGACATTTTGGATGAAAGAGTAAATGTGAGGTCTTACCCTCTCTGTCTGGTGGCCAGGACTTAGACACTACACATACTACTGTCTTTTAATGAAAACAAAATATAAATAAATAAATAAACAAATAAAAGGACACCAAGCAAAATCTCTATCTACCTCAAAAAATAATTGACGAAAGTCAAACCCTTAAAAACATTTTTGTGTTCCAAATGAAATAAAGCTGGTAAAGGTTTTCCTTAAAAATCCTTGCCAATCCCTCCTTTTAGGGGCTTTTAAATCTAGGGAACTGAGCATTCAAGTAAGTGATGGTTGAATAATAATTACACACCTAGGATTCTTTCCAGGATCCACATGCCATTTCTCTATCGAAGGCACACCCTGCTTTCCCATCCTATAAAACTGCATCTGTTACATAGAAAACAGTATATATTCATTGAATGAGTGTGAGGCTTGAGTAGACAGCAGAGAGGAATGAGAAAATCAGAATTCCTGCTACTTGTTAACAGTAACTAGTATTTATTGAGCACTAACTTAGCACCTGATAGGACATTATGCTAATCACTGCTTTATAAGCACGGTCATACTATAGGCTAAGGAAATATAATTATTTCCTTGTTCATTTAATTATGTAGGGAAGAAAAGCTGTAGCACCAAAACCCCAACCCATATCATAATTAGTAATAAATTTAGGCAGCCTGACTTCAGGGCCTACAACATACTAGATCCATGGACTTCAGTGTGAGTTCTAAAAAGAAGAGAGAGCATAGTAGCTAAGCAAATGGGTTATTGGCATCATTTTACATATTGATAAGGCCACTGAGGAAAGAAAAAAGATCTGACAGAAGTGACTAGAACAAGCCTGGGGTGGTGCTACATGCCTGTAATCGCAGCATGTAGGGAGCTGAGGTAGGACCATGAGTGTGAGGCTAGCCTGGACTATATCCAGCAAGGCCCTGTCCTCCCTCACATGTTACCAAAATGAATGTAGCAACTCAGAAAAGTGAGTTGGGGACTTGGACGTTGTCACCAGGTTTGAGTGCTAGCATTGTTTGGAGGGGCAGCTGTCATTTGTCTTCTTTGTGTCTAAATTTCCTTCATACACTCATCAAAGGGTCAAGATAAGTTGACATCACTATAAAGCCTAAAACACTGTCTGTCAGAACACTAAGTATTCACTTTTTATTATTATCAGAATGGTTTTATTTACTTTTGCTTCTTAGCATGATTCTTATCATATTGAGATCCGAGTACAACCTCAAGATTACGTTGCGTCCAAGCCAAAACTTAAATGATGTTCAATCACATAAATGTTAAAAGACAGAGACTGCAGGCAGAAGGAACTAGAGTGCCAAATTCCCTGAGCCAGATGGCCGGGAAAGAACACCTGGATGGATCCGCTGAAGGATAAATTCAAGAGTGAGTTGGGAACTAGATGACTGTTGGCTTCATTGACCAGTTCTTTCAAGGATCTGCATGCTCTGGCACACTTTAAACACAGTAATGACGTGCTTTGATTTACATTTTATAAATACCACTCTGGCTGGCGTGAAAGGTCAGATTATGACTTCTATAGTGTGTTTAGTGTGAATTAGACAGAAAAAGAAGAAACATTCAGGTCCTTGTCCTCATTGGGATGTCCCTCAGCTGGTAGCTATGACCTCATTCTTCTCCGAAGGACAGAAACACTGTGAATCCAATGATGGGGTAGAAACAGAAAGCTTTCCCTAGTGGGTGGTAGTACTTCCCCTTCTATCCTCCTTCCCAAGTTCACCTGGGTTTATGATGTCTACCTCAGTAATAGCAAATAACTCAGTCTTTCCAGATATCTTTAATGAGGGATTTTTAGTCTCAAAGCAGCTATAAACAATGAATCCACATGTTGATAAAACTGTGAGAGAGGAGTGAGTGGCGGTGAAAGAAAAAAAAGAATTTCTAAATCTCTGGCTATTTTACGCCCATAATAGTATTAAATTGTTATATTGATGTTAATATTGGAAAGACTACCAATATACTAAAACCAATATTATACCCATGCCATAATAAAAATATGAGTATCCTAAACTACTGCTCATATAATATGAACCAGAAATAAAATTTGTATGAAGATTTCTCTTAATCACCACAGCTCATAAAGGCTTTATTAAAGCTCAAAAGTATACCCGCATAAAGTGAATGGTTTTACCTGTGTGTTCAGCGCTCTCGTTCTTGACTTCTGCGGTTTCCACTGAAGAGGTGGGTGGGCTAACTGGAGGGCTAGATGTAAAGCTGGTACACCCTGTAGATGTGCTGATTTCAAAGTATTCTTGGTTATGATTCATTCGCTGGAAATCCAGAGAAGACACAATAGATGTTCGTTGTTTTGGCTAAAATACACAAGCAGGACAAGAGTATTAATACAACCCCACTTGCCTTTAACCCAACCCCACTGTCTAAGCAACTTGAGGATGGAAAGGTTTATTTCATTCACACACCCATGTTCACAGTTTACCATCCAAAGCAGGGAGGGTGGGAACTCGATCAGGGCAGGAATGTGGAGGCAGGAGCTGATACAGAGGTTATGGAGGGTGCTGCTTACTGGTTTGCTTATCATCATGGCTTGCTCCATCTGCTTTCCAATAGAACCCAGGACTACCAGCCCCACCCACGATGGGCGGCTGGATTGTCCCACATCAATCACCAATTGAGAGAAGGCCCTATAGGATTGTTTACAGCCCAATCTTACAGATGCATTCCCTCCTCTCTAAGGACTCTGGTTTATGTCAAGTTGAACTAAAACTAGCCAATATAGTACAGTACAAAGAGACACTAATCAATCAGTTGATGATAATGAAAAGTTACCATTAAAAATGCTATGGCACAGTTGATATAATACTTCAGGCTATTTGGTTTTCACAGAAGATCACAAAATCAAACACATAGCATTTCTCTTAATAATCAATCTTGAAAGTTGCAACTTTAAGTCGCCTTTCATTCAACTAACATTTATTAAGCATCTGCCATTTGCTAGGCCCTGAGGATACGGGATCTAATAACAAAAAAGTCCCTCCAATGTTGAAGCATAATTAAGGCAGTTCCATGTTTTGATTCTTTATATAGTCCAAGGAATTGGTGGCATTAGATATTATCCCCAAGTACCATATGTTGGAATTAAATCATGAGAATTAAGTAAAGTTATATGGAACATTTTCTAGGATCTAAGAATCTACTTGGTATTTGTAGTGAACTTTGATTTTCTTTTTTAAGGATTTTAATTAATCCCCAAATAGCAAGAAAAGTCAATTTAAACATAAAAGTTAAAATCATGGAGCTATTGCAGATATAATCTATATACTCTGTCGGTCACGGATTACTCCCTGTAGGAACCTTCTGAGTTTTTTTCTAAAGCAGTATTAAACATTCTTCCAGCCTACTAAAGCTTAGAACATTGTACTTTAGAAAAATTCAGTCCTTTGGCCCCCAGATCTATCTGCATTTTCCAAAAATCAACCCATGCTCTACTTTTTAATATTCTTATTTATGTAAGTGAAATATGTAAGAAAGTAAGTGTTTAAGTTTCATTCAATAAAGTTTATTATAATTCACTTTCTTCATAGTACAATAACCTTTCATTTATTTTGTCTTTTTATTGCTCTGAAAAGTTTGGTAATATCAACCACAAGTGACTAAATGATCACTTCAGAGATCATTTTCTTATAGAAAATCCAACACTGTGTCTCTTGTACCTCTTTGAGTTTTAAAGTAGATATCTAAAAACGTGCAGAGAGCATGGGATGCTTTATGTTTTCATCATTTTATTTATTCAAAAGCTTGAGGGGCACAATATTGTTATATAGGAGCATGCAATCACTTATTATTATGACAGAACTCAGTAACAGAATTCAGATTAGTGCCCACACAAGATTCAGTTGCTTCGCAAGTATGAATGATGAGAATTTAATGTCAGGCTTGGTTTCTCATGAAATGTCTGCCCTTGAGGCTACTGAATCTTAGTTTCACATTCAGTGTCCTTTCCACTGCACTCCATGTCAGTCATTAAAGAGGCACAAGCTATTACAGGGGCGCTAATAGAAACAGATATGTCCATCAGTCAAGATTTTGTTTTGTTGCTTTGTATTGTGTTTTGTTTCCCTTTATACTCAGGCAAGACTGCTTTTTCGCTAATGTTCTTTCCCATGAGCCTTCTAAAGGTCAAAGATACTGATGGATATGATCTCCATTTAATGTTTCTTAAGTATATGTTTCTAAACCTCAGCTGTCCACAATTTTAATTGCATTGAAACACAAGTTGTTATGTAATTACGAAGATAAATAGGCTAATTTTGCTGCATTAATTCATCCTACAAATATTGCTGAGTGTACACTTAATTGCAGAGACCATGGCAAGTGCTGCAATAGCAATAAAAAAGTGACATTATAGCTCTTCAGTGAGAGCAGAAATGATGCATGGGGGAAGAGACAGTGTAGTATATAAAGGAGATGCAGGGAAGGAGCACAAAAGTCACAGAGGCTACTAGGTGGCTTCTACCTTAGGGAGGGTAGCAGAATAGCTCTCCTGGTAGATGAGTCACACCTGAGTGGAATCTTGGGGAAGCAGAGGTAGCAGACACACATACACACACACACACATAAGCATACATGGAGAGTAACACAAACTTATCACCCACTTATAGACACGAGTACACATATGCACACATGCAACACTTACATGCATATACTTACACACATACGTACACACAGAGAGAAAGAAAAGGTCAAAACTATGCATGGTTTTCTAGGACTATAATGCAAAGTATGTGAAATGTGTGTTGAGTATAGGAAGTGAAATATTGAAAGTTGCAGATAGCAATACATAAAGGACTCATATTGTCGCACAAGAGATTTTGCTCATTATTCAAAATATTTGAAGGAACTATACTGACAAGGAAGAGTACTTGTTTTTTATGATATTAATTTAGTAAACTTGCTTTAGCATTTAAAGAATGAAGTAGTCTGAGTCAAAGCAGAGGAAGAGACTTGTACAATTCCAACCACAACACTGAAGGGTCCCGTGGTAAAAGCGGTAGGGATTGGGATAGGGAGCTGTGTGTTTTTGGAAGTCTTTAATGTAGTTCACTCTTTGGGACTTGGCATCTGATAGGCTGTGGCAGTTGATTTCAAGTAAGAGTCTACAGTGACAGATTTCTCAGTTGAGTGAATATCATCAGACAAGTCATTTTGTGGGAAACACAAATGTTTAAAGATCTACCCCAGAAGTACGTGAAATATATACTTGCATGCTAAAGTTACCCAGTGTAGACTATTCAATACATGTTCATACTAACACAAATCTATATGATATATCTTGTTTTTTCTTTGAGCCAGAAATTATCTCACTCTGAAACAGAGCTTCAGAGAAAGAATATTGAGGCTAGAAGACAGGGTAAGAGAACCTCCAAAGGATAAACCACTGAGCAGAGACTATCTGACCTTGGCTTTACCTACTTCCTCCAAATTGACTACAGGCTGTACAATTAGCTGGTATTGAAGAGGTAGCCATTGCCCAGTTTCCTAAGCAAGGAAGCTGATGGAAAAGAAAAGTATGCTTTAGTAATGTTCTGAGACTGTGGTCAGCACACTATGGGATCATGACCTTTGGTCCAAATTGGCCTTTCTTCTTGCTTCGGAAACACCACTCAATTGTCTATTCATTTGCTCATTGTTCATGGCTGATGTCATATTATATTGGGAACACTGAATAATTATATAAGTAAATGAAGTAAAAGGTCATACTACTAATAATACTTAAATACTTACTGCCTGACCCTTTGGAGAAAACATTTGGCAGCCCACACTCAAACAAACCATTTCAGACATGTTTTGCTTTAGTGTGCAAATCCAACCATGGCCACATAACACCTCTTAGCCATTGTTGTTTGGGTCTTACTGCTGATCAGTAGGAGTGAGCTTTCTGTATCCTTAGTGTCTAGACAATATATTTACAACTTCAAGGAAGGTCATGCAACTCACGTTGGGCTTTATGAAAAGTTAATGCAAACCTCCTTCATGCTAGACTCTGGAGATCCCAGGAGAATCTGCCAGATAAGCATTTTGGTTCCTCTGAGAAAGGGAACAAAATACTCACAGGAGCAATAAAGGTGACAAAGTGCGGAGCAGAGACTGAAGAAAAGGCCACCCAGAGACTGCGCTACCTGGGGATTCATCCTATAAATAGTCACCAAACCCCTGACACTATTATGGATGACAAGAAGTGCATACCAAAAGGAGCCTGTTATGGTTGTCTCTGGAGGGGCCCTGCCAGAGTCTTACACATACAGAGACAGATATTAGCAGCCAACCATTGCTGGACATGGGGTCCCCAGTGGAGGAATTGGAGGGTGGTCCAGAGGAGCTGAAAGGGTTCTAGAGCTCCATGGGAAGAACAATGATGTAGGCCACCCAGACATCTCAGATCTCCCAGGGACTAAACCATTAACCAAGGGGTACATATGGTTCCAGCCAAAAGGGGTACATATGGTTCCATTCCAATATGGCAGAGGAATGCCTTGTTGGGCATCAGTGGGAGGAGTGGACCTTGGTCAGGTGAAGGCTCAATAGATGCCCCAACAAAGGGAAATCGAGCAGGGGTGGGGGTTGGGAGTGGGTAGGGTGGAGGGGCATTTACTTGGAGGCAGGGGTTGGGGGTTTTCGGGGAGGGGGAAACTGCGAAAGGTTTTACCATTTGAAATATAATGAAGATTATATTCAATAAAAAATATCATCCCCACCTTAGTAATCACAGAACACAATGGTTGAGAGAGGAAAAAAAAGATTCGCTCAAGATCATACTATTACAGCTATGAGAATAAATGACAGAGACTGTAGTGATAATAAAATTGGCAACTGAGAACAGAGATTGAATGTTAATATGGGTCCGTTCTAATTCCTTAACTATGTAAGTGGAATTCTGCTGAGCTTCTCAGGACAAGGAAGGGTTTTTACAGGTTCAGTGAAATGACTGATGGAACCCACCAAGTGTCCCTGCATCAACTGAGCTGTGTTCACTGTGGTACCCCCTCTGTATGGCATTTCTCTCCCTAGTGGTCTAGCCCATAGCTCTTGCTTCCCAAACACATATTTACTTATAAAAATCATGAAATTATAGTTTAGGGGCCAAAATTCAGGCTGCTGATTTTTTTAAAGCCCAGGAGCTAAAAATGTTTTTCAGCTGTTTAGTAGTTGGGAAAAAATTAAAACCACAGAATTTTTTACTGATAGGTGAGAACTGTCACAAAGCGCAAACAGCTTTACTGAACCTGGCCAGGTTCATGTGTTAGTGTACTGCCCACAGCTGTTTTCTGTTATACTAGCAGAGTTGATAGTTGCCACAGAAACCGTAGGACCACCAAAGATAGGTTTCCTTACTTTATTTTACTTTCTGGTCCTTGACAGAGAAAGTTTGTGCCCGCTTCAAAAGAGTTATTAAAAGTATTTCTTGGAACAGCTGAAATAGAAGACACTGGAAGACCCTTGAGATGCAGGACTCACAGTGCAGCCTTGCGAACTCAGCACAACACGAAAAAACTGAGTCCTTGTTCCTAAAGGACTCGAACAAGAACCCCCATCCCCACAAAAACATTTTTCATGGAAGCTCACTACAAGGTGCTTTGTACCTGACCTTGAATGTCTAGGTCCCTCAGGCCTGGGTCCTCTCACAGCATAGGGATTGGCACTTCCTGGTACACAGGGGTTCCAGTTATTAGGTAGGTAGAGCATCAGGCTTGGTGGTGGGCAGCAGCTGATAATCCTACTCTCTATGGTAAGGATGTGCCAGGAGGCCTAAGTTTTATACTCAAAGCATATGCTTGTTTATCCCACAGACCACATGGCAAAACTAATTCAGATATAAAACACTGTTTAGACCAAACAGCACTAAATCTAAGCACAGGGCATGCCCAGCATGTGAAACTAATGTGAAATGTTAATTTGTCATATAATAAAAATTTTAATGTAGAGTGTGTTTATGCATTTGTTTCCTTGATGAAAGATTTATTCATTCCTACACTAACTGGGCGTTCCCTTCTGGTGCCCTGGCTTTATCTCTCACAAGTGGCTCCGTTGGATCTCACTGAGCTTTTAGTGTTTTATATTCTGGAAGCATTGAATAGTTTCATTTACTGTACTTCTGTCAGCTTGAACAAATGAACAGTAACCATCAGCTAAATGCCAAGCCCTGTTCTAAGCTCTGGAGATAAATCATAAGATCCAAAAGAAAAGAAACATTTTAAGGCATTTTTAAGCACAAAAATTTGTTTTGTCTTAGGCTTCAGAATGTCCCCAAAGTACTTTTGAAATAGCCCATTACTACAAACACTGTCAAAGTTATTTTTTTAAAAAAAGAATCCTTACACGTTGTAGGAAAGTATGTAGCCACCATGGAAATCAGCATGGAGGGTCCCTTTAGAGACACACTAAAAYAAACAAACAAAAAACTTAAGCTGCATGCCTTTGTTTCTTAAGACACAAGTAAACCAACAGCCAAGTTATGGATTGAGCTCAGATCCTCATCCATAGACATACACAGAAAAAAATATAATATGTATATATAGTGTTTTCTTCAGTCTTGAAGGAGAAGTATGTTGTGTCCAGTAAAATGGATGGCATGAAGATGATCATGTCAAGAGAAGGAACTCTAAATCAGAAGGATGGAAGTCACCTATTTTCTTTCATTTGTAGAACCTAGATATCTGTCATTCTTGAGTAGTCATTTTTACATAGCAGGTATACTGGCTGGTTTTGTGTATCAACTTGACACAAGCTGGAGTTATCACAGAGGAAGGAGCTTCAGGTAAGGAGCCTCCATGAGATCCAGCTGTAAGACATTTTTTCAATTAGTGATAAAGGGGGGGGGTCCCTTGTGGGTGGTGCCATCCCTGGGCTGGTAGTCTTGGGTTCTATAAGAAAGCAAGGTGAGCAATCCAGGGGAAGCAAGCCAGTAAAAACATCCCTCTATGGCTTCTGCATCAGCTCCTGTTTTCTGACCTGCTTGAGTTCCAGTCCTGACTTCCTTTGGTGATAAACAGCAATGTGGGAAGTGTAAGCTGAATAAACCCTTTCCTCCCCAACATGTTTCTTGGTCATGGTTTTTGTGCAGGAGTAGAAACCCTGACTATGACACCAGGACATGGTCCCATTTCTCCATCTTGTTCCAGTTCATACCTTAGGAGCATCAGAGACTCCCGTAGCACACGGGCAGCCATTGTTACCTTCAAGACAAACCATGGAGCCCATTGCTCAAAATGAAAGTGCTGATGTTCTTTGGTTGCCCTGAGTTCTTCTCACTGGGATTGGCAGTCATACTCTGTGGCTCAGAATTTCCTTCCAGGCTCTAAGAACATCAAGCTCATGTTCTGCTCCAGTAATGTGTTCCCTTCATCCCCTTCCTTTGGACTGGGGATTTCTCCCTTTGGTTTTGTCTCAATCTAACAATTTTAACTTTTGAGAATATCCCATAGTAACATGGCCATTTCCCAAGCTTCTGTAGATTTATTCTTAGTTTTGTATAATTGACCACTTTAATTCCATATAAGGAGGAAGAAAAGGAAATAACTTTGATCCATTCACCTTAGATTTCCCAGTGAACTCTCTTTCTTCCTCCCCCTACCTCTCTGCCTCTGTCTCCACTAGGGATCAACCACAGGCTTTAAACATGCCTAGCAAGTACTCTACCATGAACTATGTTTCTAGTCTAGTCCTGAATGTTCTGAGAACCACAGGATAAAAAGGATTTGAAGTCCAACAATGTTTTTGTTAAAGATGCATGAAAATTAAAAACATTATCTATGTTTTTTCTTTTTAATAAAATAAAAACAATTCCCATAAGATTTAGTGTGTGCATGCATGTGTGCATGTATGTGCTATATTAATAGGAATAAAACTTGTTTTAATGATGCAGAATTCTTAACCTCAGGAGGGTAAAATGCCATGCTTCTCCTCTAATTGATCATGGTCATATAAATATAAATACACACACACACATACACACACACACACACACACACATACATTCCACTCAGGGTCTAAAATAAATGTAAGTAAATGTAAATACTTATGAGTAGATGTTAAAATTTTTTATATTTTAAAGATTAAATGATTGGTATTATAAGTAGATATTACCCAAGCATGATAGAACACCCTTTATCCCTTTATACCTCCAACTCCAAAGGCAGAAGCAGGTGGCTCTCTGTAAATTTCAAGACAGCCAGAGCTACACAGTGAGTAGTAAGATGTGTGAAAAAGAGAAAGACAGAAAGGGGAAGTGGGGTGGGACACATAAATCTTATTGTTCCCCTTTTGTGGATTTCAGATACAAGTATGGTCTTTGAGTCAGTAAGTAGGTATGCCAAACTTAAAACAGGGGTATAGAATTAAAAATGAGTAATCCTCCTACCATATATGGAGAGCATTGACTAAAAACATTGACATTGCTTTAAAGAGTGTAGAAAGACTATACAAACAGGTAGAAAATGGAGAATCCTACCAGTATAAACTTTATTCCTTTTAGAACTTAAGTTAATGTGTTCATATTAATATATATTCTCTAAAGGAATAGAATTTATAGAATAAAAATGTTTTTCTTGTGGGGTATTAATGGGGGAATTTAAAGCTCGCTTGGCTTGCAGCAGAGGCTGCCATCATGCCTCAGGTCACTGCAAACAGCTGGCAGCTGGGGCCAAGGGCGTGGACAGAGTTCCAGTCTAACATCAACTACCCCGTCAGGCTCTTGCCTACACCAAGAGCCAGATCAGCTCAGCGGGCAGTCTCTGCACCGAACCTCATGGCCACCAACTTGCTGGGGGGGGGTGTTCTGTACCTGGATTACAGAGGAGGCTGCCATCTTGCCTTGGGGCACCACAGACAACTAACCAGACTGAGCCCTGTGGACTGAGAGCACCACCATCTAGGCTCCAGCAGTCCAACCAAGGAAGCTCCTGTCCTGCAAGGAATCCCGTGGTTAGACAGAGCCCTGAGACCCTCCACCATCGTGGAGCTGGTGGACTGACCAGGTCACCACAGAGAACCAACAGAGGAGCCCAGGTCACCATAAAGATCTAAGAGATGAGCCCAGATCAGTGGAGAAAAAGATCTGATTCTTAAGAGCTGGCATCTAGGCAGGCCACGAGGAGATGGCGGGAGGCCAACTGAGCATCCATCAGAAAGCTGGGAGGAGACTTGGGTCTGGCCCAGCAGAGCAGAGGAGGTAATTTAGAGCCCAGTTATAGAAACCTTCCAGTCTCCACCTCGGGAACATGGTTGCCCTCTGCAGACAGCAGCTCCAAACATCAGGTTCATAGGAGCTTCAAACACCAACCAGTAACAACAGGACCAACTAACTCCAGAGATAAACAGATGGCAAAAGACAGATGTAGGATTGTTACTAACAGAAATCAAGGCAATATGGCAGCATCTGAACCCAATTCTCCAACCACAGCAAGTCCTGGATACCCCAACACACCAGAAAAACAAGATTTGGATTTAAAAGCACTGGTCATGAT
>BDUI01000005.1:2822788-2848974 GCA_002335545.1 Apodemus speciosus
AAGACACAATCCACATACCAAATGATGTCCGAGAAGAAGGAAGGAGTGGACCCTGGTTCTGGAAAGGCACAATGCATCAGTGTAGGGGAATACCAGAACAGGGAAATGGGAAGGTGTGAATGGGGAAACAGGGGGAGGGAAAAGGGCATGTGGGACCTTTGGGGGGCAGGGAACCAGGAAAAGGGAAGTGAAATGTAAATAAAGAATATATCCAATAAAAAAAAGAAAAAGAAAAAATAGAGGGCGAATTTATTTGAGTGACTTACAGACTATGGGCCTGGGTGGTCCAACATGGGCTAACTCCTGATGGGAAATTCAAGTATCTAGTCCTTGTTCAGCAGAGAGGCTTGCGTCTCTGTAGGATGATCCCTGAGCTACTGCCGATTTCTAGTCTACACTGGAATCTAGCCACAGCAACAGAATAATTAAACTTGCCAACAAGAGTAAGGACAAACAGGCAAAAGCAAAAGCTTTCTTTTATCATGTCCTTTGATGTGGGCTGCCACTAGAAATGGTGGCCTAGATTTTGGGTGTGTCTTCTTACCTCACATAATCTGATTACGAAAATCCCTCATCCCCAACCACCCCTTGCAACCTTGCAAGTAAGCAAGAGAGCTAGCCCTAGGGTAATGAGAGCCCCACCCCTCACCAGCTGCTGCACTTGGGAGCAGGTCCTATATCTTGCTTGGGCAACAAAGAGCTGACCCTAATGGCAGGGGTAAGGTGAGATTGTCCCAAGGGAATGAGCATGGAAGAACTTGTCTATTAAGTAATGGCATGGGTGAGGGAAAAATGCTCCCCTATATCAATACCTCCAGCTGGTCTCGGGAGCATGAGAGTAGGGGAGCTGTCCCTGCCCCTCACCTRTTGCAGCACTCAGGAGAGCAGGGCCAGCACCTTACCTGGTGTGGGCACAAGCGGCCCAGCCCCTAGGGTTAGCTCTGCCCCTTCCCATCTGCTGCATTGGCTGAGCTAGCATGAGCATTTCTGGAGAGCTCACCCTGATGGTGTGAGTGCAGAAGAGCTGCCAGGCTGACCAGCCCAGATACCACCAGGCCCAGATCCAGGCCTGAGTGGGCACACCCCAACATCTACCCCATATATGAACTGCTGGAGTATGTGAAAGGGTTGGTCTTATAGATCCAAAGGTGCAGGATCTCCATGACGCAGACCAACAACAGCATATTGGAAAGGAGTTCCAGTGAGGTTCCAGTATTGATAGTGTACCAGAAGCCAGAGACCTTGAACCAGACTAACGAGTCATTGTAAAGACCATTTGTAAGCAACGTACAGACAAAGGGGTATGCTAGGGAACATACTGTCAAAAATTACAGATTCCACAGTGATTTTTTTTTTCATTTTTTTGGTGGGGGAGGGGAGGTCATAAGGATGGAGAGCAGGTACAAAGTGACAGGGAGATGAGTGGGATTGGGGTGCATGATGTGAAATTCACAAAGAATCAATAAAAAGTTAAATAAGAAGAGATAAGATTCCTCACAGGAGTCCCTAGCAACTTGGGTTTTAAATGTCAGTGTGTGTGTGTGTGTGTGTGTGTGTGTGTGTGTGTGTGTGTGTGTGTGTGTGCATGCGCTCGCGTGCGCCTAGTCTGACACGGGGTCTTTCTTGACTTCTCTGTCATGTAGGCTAGTGGTCCATGGTTTCCAAGGATTCTCCTGTCCCCATGTGTCAAGTCCTTATTTCCAGGACTGCAGATACCCACACCATATGTCTGGCATTTTTATAGGCTTTGAGAATTGAACTTAGGTCTTCTATCTTGCAAGGCAAGTGGTTTAACAAATAAGCCCTCTCCTTAGCCCTTGTATATTGAATTTCCATAGGCACTAGATATATTATTGAGAGAAAGGCAGTAAAAAATTAAGAATCTTATTTCTAGCTTTCATTTCTTTGATTTATGATATTTTATAGAGATCCTAGGCTAGGGATTAACATATATTCTCGTCTTTCTTAAAAGAGACAGATTATAAAGCTATGAGCATATTCTTATATGTTTAACATATGCAAGCATGAGTATAAGCATTTCATACATATATATGAAAGATAAAGTTTTAGACTTCAGTTTCAGTCAGTAAAAATGCTATGTAGCTCTAGATTCAATGCGGATATTGAGGAACAAGAAAGCACTTTGTGGAGTTTACTTCATAAATGAAGCTCTACTCACATGAGTACAGTCACAGCTATCTTACAAACATTTTAATTATTTTAAACATTCACACATTAATATTTCAGAGATGTTCATGTCAAATCCAATGTCCTAAACTGAATATATGTATAACCAGCTCTATTTCCCAGTTTGTTTTAAAAGATAAAATTTTTAAATGATTTGGTTCATTTTAAGAACAGCAGGAAGGTAATTATGCAACTGATTATAGAAGATATGTTCTGAGCAACTGAAATAGGAAGCATGTATCACTGTGTGGGAGAAAGGAGCTTTTACACATAAATGGGCACAGTGCTTTATAAAAAATAACAGCTTAAGGTTTAAATTAAGATATATATTTGTGAAGACCTGTAAATTCTGATGTAATAGAATTACATTAGAATTAGAAATAAATAATTAGAAAGGAGCTCATGTATCATGTGACCCTTTCCTTGTTTCCTTGTTTCCCCAGTGTTAGCAACTTACCAAACCATCCTACATCACAACTGGGATCAAGTACCAACAGATTTCTGTCTTCACCAGGATTCCTGGTGCTGCTTATAGCCACACTCATTCCCCCCTGCCTCAGCTCCTCCTTAGCTCCAGGAAACACAAATCTGTTCTATAGTCTTTAGATTCATCATGTCAAGAATGTTATATAAATAGCCCCATCCAGTACATGGCCAGTGGAAATGGGCCCTTCTCCATTGAGCCCGGTCCAGCCTCTTCTCCTGCGCATTTCCATAGCTTGCACCTTCATTTTCCAGGTGACACCAGGGCTATAAATGATTAAGTCTTCACAACTGTATGGTGACTACATTTTTCCAGGTCTAGCTATCAGTAAGGATACCACTGCACATTTTGTGTACAGGTTTTGGTGTAAGAGTGTTTTCATTTAGAGGATACAAATTTCCAAGGGGTTCTCCGGTAGTTTAATGTTTTAAGAAATATCAAACATTTTTTTTTTTCAGAACAATGTTGCTATGTTATCATTCTAATGGAAACATGCATATTTTCCCGGCTGTGGTCTTGCAAACATCTTACTGGCTGTGATGGTGTCTTTTTTTTCTTTTCTTTTCTTTTCTTTTCTTTTCTTTTCTTTTCTTTTCTTTGTCTCTCTCTCTCTCTCTCTCTCTCTCTCTNTGTGTGTGTGTGTGTGTGTGTGTGTGTGTGTGTGTGTCTTAATGAAGTCTTAGTTTGCATTGCCCCAATGAATAAACAATTCTGTCTCTTATGTGCTTCTCAAATGTATATTCACTGCCGTGAGAGGGTCCCTAAATTGGGGGTGCATATTGCAGTATTTACTTCATACTGAAGGTTCTTTATATATTCCAGACATTAATTCTTAGTGAGGTAGGTAGTGTGCCTTTTAATCTTCATAGCAGCATTTCCCCTAGGCCAAGAGGTTTCCATTTTGATGAAGCCTACAGAACACTTTTTCTATGAGCCATGTCTTCAGTGTCAACTATACCTCTTTGCTAGGTTTAGATCTTAAATCTTTAGTCTATATTTTCAAAAATAAATTAGAGTTTGGCATAATACATGTACTAGTTTCTCCATCAACTTGGGTTATTTTTACATACGTTGGGAGATCTTAGTCAAGCTTTATTATCATTATCATCATCATCATCATCATCATCATCATCATCATCATCATCATCATCATCATCATCATCATGCGTTTGTATGTCTAGTTACTCCAACTCTGGACACTTACCCTCTGCTGCATTTGAGCCTTTGGCACTGAACCTCTTAGAGGGGCTATTGGGATTATTTTGTTATTATTCAACTGACTGACACATGCCTTCTCTCACTAATTATCATTACACTCTTAAATAATGTATCCATGAAATAATTCTAATACCAGCTCCTCCTCTGTTCTTACATTTTATAAATGTCTTGGCTCTCCTAGATCCTTTACATTTCTATACAAATGATGATTTGCCCTTATTAAAACAAACAAGGCTAAAATTATCTATAAAAAGTTTTATCTGGCTTTTGATAAGAATTACAGTAACTGAGAATTGGTATGAATCTTTACTACATTGAGTTTTCTAAACCATAAGCAGAAATATCTCTGTACTTCAGAATTTAAATTTATCAAATCAAAACTTTATTATATTTTCACCTATAATCTCTGTACATATTAAAGACATATTTATGAGGGCCAATATAATCATATATTCACTAAAATCAAAGACAGAAATAATGGAAATCAAGAAAAGACAGAAATTGATCCTACTAGAAAGTCCTAATATAATGTTCAGATTTCTCAACCCTTATCCTTCAGGCCAGGAAAGAGAAGAACAGACCATTAAAGAGTTGAAGGGAAAGTAGGCTTCTTAACCAAAGATGGTTTATCTGTCTCAACTATCCTTCAGAAATGAGATGGAAATAGTAAAAATCTCCAGACAAACAATGGGAATTCATTATGCTGCATCAAAAGTTTCTGATTAAGGACACAAAACACATGAAAGTGAAAATTTAAATTGTATAAGGTATTATATTAAAAATACAGCAGACTACATTTATAGCAGATGTCCAGCTTGGCCTTCACATGGGTCCTCTAGCAATTGAAGCAGGGCTGTCCCTGACCTGTTGCTCACCTTTGGATCCCCTTCCCCTGACAAGACAGCCTGGCTGGGCCTCAACTTAAGAAGATGCACTTAAGTCCTGCTGCAACTTGATGTTCTATGGAGGAGTGGTACCCAGGCGGGTTCCAAGGAGAAGGGAACCGGATAAGGAGAGGAATGTGTAAGCGTGGGACTGGGAGGAGGGGGCTACAATTGGGATGTAAAGCAAATAAATAAATAAATGAATAAAGGGGGGAAAAGAAAATACTGTAGACTAAAAGAGGCATATTGAATTGAATTTTATCTCTATTATGATGACTTCCATCTTATATACTAAACAACTATGGCTAAAATTAATTGTTAAAGGGAAATATAAGATTGTACTAGTTTTGATATCAAAACCACAGAATGTAAAAGTATTACAGTTACAGTACGTTAGATTTGCATCTACTGCATCATTTAAATTTATCTTTAATATTTTAATTCGTTATTGTGATTATAAATAATATTGTATTTTTAAAACTTCTAGATCTACCCATTAATTACTACTACACACAAATGTCATTTTTTTTAAAAAATTTATTTTGCATCCTATACCGTTGTGGAAGTCATTTGTTTGTTTACCCGTGGACAACTTACCTGTGGCCACAGCATGGAAGAAGTTAACTACATTTCCTTTAGCCACCATTAGCTTCCATTGGCTCCCCAGGGAGAGATGTGCCTCATAAGACCCTCCTCCATTTATGATGGAAGGTTGACATGCCCAATCCTGTGCAGCTAACCACAGAGTCTTATAAATTTCTTAGAATTTTCTAAATAGATAGTTCATGTACAAATAACAATAGCTTTATTACCTATCTTTAAAAATACAATATTTTATTGATATTTTTGAGAATGTCATACTCTTACTCTCTTTTAATCTTCATGCATTTATTTCCATTTTCACCCTTATTGCATAACTAGAAGAAGACATGTTTGCCTTATTCTTCATCATGGAAGAAACATAATCAGATCTTCACTAAGAACAATGCTGATGATGCATTTCTTTCAAATGTGTGCTCTTGGTCACTGAAAAAGTTCAGCCACGTTCTCTTCTTTAGAGAGTTTTAGAAGCATGAGTGGACACCGAATTTTGACTGTTTTAATTTTAAATAATATGATTTTCTTCAGTATTAAACAAATGTAGTTATGGATTAAATTTCAACTGATAAAGTCATGTAAGTTTTATTTATGGGTGCATTTGATGAATTCTGTTCTCTAATACTTTGCTAATGTTTTCCCCCTGTAATCACGAGGGCTACTGCTCTCCCTGCACCAGTGTCATGGATGAAAATGTACATGTAAGAGTATGAACACACACACACACACACACACACACACACACACACACACCATTCAGGAACAGAAAAGGAGGATTACTAACTTCACCAATTCTATTAGGAAACTTTCTTCCATTTCTAAGAGAAGGTTGCTTAGAATTGTTAATTCTCATTTTCTATAACACCATGGTTAAACTAGGGGGTTGGATATGACTTTTAGAAAAGATGATGGATTACTAATTAAACTCACTTCACCCATATCATATTGGGTGAACTGTGATAGCTTGATTTGAAAAAAAATTAGTCCACTTGAATTGAGTTGTCAGGCTAGTATGTCTACTTTAATAATGGCCTAATAATATGTCTATCTTAATAATAATGTCTATTAGATGATAATGGAATTGCATACTCCTTCATTATCCCTTTGATAGTTCAGAGTCCACCATTAAGTCTTCTGCTAAATTCTGCTGGTGACCATTTCTGTCAATTCTTCAGTTTCAGTTTTAAAATGGCATAAAATAATAATCCGATGATTTACAAATGACATTTTCCCAGAAGGCCAGAGAGATGATAACACTGTGTAAATAAAAGAGAATGTTGGCAAGCATGCATTGCTTTATAATCTCCCAGAAGTCTACCTGCTCTTTCTAAGTCTTTAAACATTTCTCTGATGAAAACAGCATGTGTTGAGTACATTCTGTGTCATGTTTGCTGTACATCTTCTCTCATAGAAAAAACACAATTCTGAAAGTGTGTTATATGGAGGGAAAGTGAAGCTTCTTGAAATACACCAAAGAGCTGTCGAATAGTCCCAGCTCGCTCAACCGTTCAAAGCCTTCAGCTTGTGAGCCATTGTACCATGTTTGCTACAATTATTTAAAATGTCTTCTTATACAATACAAATAACCAGATGTTCTTATGAATGAGGAAATGATAGTTTAAAGGAATGTATTGGCTACTTAACAGCTCAATTATTATAAATATTTTTACCACATTTTCACTTTATTTCCATTGTATTTTTGATGCTTTAATAACATTTACTTTTTTGTAGTCAAGGCTATTTCTTTTCTTCCTTTTTGGTTCAGTTTTTACGCTAGGTAAATACCTCTACCTCATCTTCACTGTATTTCTATTTTAATTGGTTTCTTCTGATGCTTTATAACATTTACTGACAGCCCAAGGCACTATCTTTCATACTTCTTGTTCACAGAGAAACGACTGCTGAGCTAATCATTTGCAACTGTTGTGACAGGAGAGAGAGGGGAAACGCAGGGATGAGACGATAGGAAAATACCTTTCGGGGCTGTTATTAATCACTGTCAGTATTTTGTAATAGCACACTCTCTAATATCTGTTTTCATAATTTGACTTATTTTAAATAGTCCTTTCTTCACATATATTTACTAAATTACCTATCATAGTACATTACTTCATATGTAACCACAGTTACGTAGATTTGCACGTGTTGATCCTGTGTTACATTTTAGTGAAATTCAACAGAAAATATAAGAGATTTGGAATTTTTCATATTCAATAAATATATAAAAAATAACCTTATTATAGTAATAACATGGTTTAGAACTAAACCCAATTTAATTTAGTACTTACGGTTGACTGTCTCATATGACTTATTCTCTCTCTCTCTCTCTCTCTCTCTCTCTCTCTGCATATATATATGTAACATTTGTATGTATATGTGTGCATGTGTGTGTATTATGTGTATATGTGTATGTGTGTATATTTATGTGTTATGTGTATTATGTATGTTTTTATACATGTATATGTGTGTGTATCATGTGTATATATGTTTCTATGTGTGTATTGTGTGTTTTTGTGTGTGTATATGTATATTATGTGTATATGTGTGTATGTGTGTATGTGTTTGTATATTACATGTATATGTATATGTGTTTATATGTGTACATGTATATGTATATGTGAGTGTATGCATGTGCACACACACATGTATAGAAGTCAGAGACTGACATTGAATGTCTTCTCAATTGTTCTCCATGTTATTTTTTTACACAGCTTCTCAGTGAGCCTGGACCTTTCAGATTTGGTTTGACAGTCTGGCTAGCAATCTCTAGGGATCATCCTTTATCCATCTCTTCAGCACTGTGACTGCAGGTACACATGGCTGTACCAGGCTTCTTCACATGGTGATGCTGGAGGTCCAAGTTTAGGTGTCATGCTCATCTGACACACACTTTACTGTCTGAGCCAACTCCCCAGCCTCATATAACTCATTTAAGAACTCATACCAAATGTTGTCTTTTGGCCATTCAGTAAATACTTAGTTATTTGCTGAATGTCAAAAATCAAAGAAAAGAAATTTCACAAATTTCTAATAGGGCATCACTTGTAGGTTTTGTTTTTATTTTTTTCAAAGATTTATTTATTATTATATGTAAGTACACTGTAGCTGTCTTCAGACACACTAGAAGAGGGCGTCAGATCTCATTACGGATGGTTGTGAGTCACCATGTGGTTGCTGGGATTTACTCAGGACCTTCGGAAGAGCAATCAGTGCTCTTAACCACTGAGCTATCTCTCCAACCCAGTTTTTGTTTTTATAATATATAACATATAATATATAATGTATAATGTACACTGTACACTATATTATATATGTGTGTATATGTACATATATGTATATATATATCAGAATTACCCTACAAAGAATAAATATAGGTTGCCAAATTTAAAGCCCAATCTGAGATGCAGAATACCTTCCTTTAAGTTGTCGGTCACTGGTGTCCTGAATTCCCCCGAAACAATACAGGTTATTTCCATTGCTCTTAGTTGTCCAACTGAACTTGAGCCCACATACACATTGGTCACAGAACAAAGAGAAATCAAACTGGCACTTACCAGGAAGCATCTCTGCTGAGTAGCTTTCATAGTGTATGAATATATTATGCAGGCTGCTGGGGGTCCAAGAGGACCAGAGTCATGAACATTCTTTACTCATAATCTCTGAACCCTGTATTAATGACTGGTATGATTACAAGCTATGCACCTGAATACAGTAGTGGTGTTGTGAATGCTGTGGGGATAACCAACTGCTCTATGACAGTATTCAAGGCCAGTTCCATGGGAGGAACTCGTGGGAGATACTATAAATCTTGCTTGAGAGCTCACAGTCCCCAGAAGTGAACCTACTGCTATGATTCCACCAAACAGACATATCAAACTGCCCTCTAAATTAGTATCTCTCTAAGTATAGATTAGTGCAGCTTTAGGACATCATCAGAGGAGTTTGTGTAGTGGATGATGGTTAATGTGGAGACTCACAACTGGCCAAAGGACTGAGAATAATTGTCAATGGAGTGATAGTCCCCGAATGGGACATCTATACCATGCCATTCCACAAGGCTCACGGTCCTTCATAGTAGAAGAAGAAGACAGATTGTAAGAGTCAGAGATCAGGGAGGCTCCTAGCTCAGCCACACTCCAGTGAATGGCCCCACTCCCTAGCGTATAGAGCAACACTCCTAGTGTATATGAGCACCACAAATTGGAGTCTTATGGTTTTTTCAAGTACATGAAGTTGGGAGTACAGAGGTGTGAGTTGATACTAGAAGGGGTTAGGGATAGAGTTGAGATTGAAAATGGTCAAAATACATTGCCTGCCATTCTCAAAGATTAATAAAATATTTTTAAAATGCAGTCAAATCACACCATACTACTGCTTAAAGCCTTAGTGACGTCTGATTGTAGTTGGAGAAAAATGGACAATTCTTACCATGACTTCCCTGGTCTTGTCTCACATTTTCTGAGCCCTGTGCTGTTCTGGCATCTACTTCTTGTCTGTTCCCCATTGAAAGCTTAATTCCCTGCTAGATCTCTTGGATTTGCCCCCTAGAACATTGTCCCAAGGATTCTGCCTTGCTGGTCATTTTCCTTTCTTCAAGATCAATTACCGCCTCTTCATAGAAATCTACTTTGCTCTAAAGTACTGGCTTTCCCAATTCCCCATAAACTATTTTCTGTTTAGTTCATTCATAGAATGTATCCTAATCTGTGGTTATAATAGTCTTTATTCTTTACTGGGTCATTGACTGTCTACCTCTTTGGGAATATAAGCTCCTAGAAGATACACAGAAATATCAGTACTATGAGTAGAGAAGGGCATCTCAGTGGAGACAACGTGGAAGATGATTATTTTGCTCAATGCTTGGGTCTCACCCTGAAGGAGAAACAGAAGTTGATAATGGAGGAGTACAAGAGATGCTGTATACTGTACTGGGAAGTGTGGAACTGTGCACTGCTTGGCTCAGTGAGTTGCACTGGGTCAAGTGCATTGTGATTCTAGTCATAAAGAAGAATCTTGTGCCAGAACTCAAACAAACTTCCATATTCTACTGAGTAAGGAGTGTGGATGTTCTCCTGAATGTGATACAAAAGTTAATGGCAATATAGTACGATCATTCTCTGCCCAGCAGAAGGCTATCAAAGAACACAGAGTACCACGAAGATGATGAGATTACCCTTATGGTATCTCCTAACCATCTATATCAGAGATAAAAAAAGGGTGGAAACTCAGCACTCTTGTGGTGAGGGTGGATCCTCCAGGGGTCAGTCTCACACAGACTGTCAAAGCCCATGAAAGTCAGGGAGGAAGAAGCTGGATAGTGTATAGTATTCTGTCTAAGTAAGGTTGGAATCCATTGAAGCTGTGCTAACCATAGATATTAGAGATTATCTGAGAATCAGACCTGTTCAGATAGTCAAACACAGGATAGTGGAAACTTGGTTTTTGGTTGTCAGAGAACAGAATTACAAACATCGGAATGAATTCTGTAGTGTTTAGATTGAAGCTGCATTATCCATAGGAGTTCATATTTTCAATATGTAAAGATAGATATAGAAAAATAGATGTGATCGTGTCTAAATATCTTCATAAATGTCCCCATACGCATGCACAGATATTCCCTAATTCCATCCAGTGTGCAACCAATTGGGAGCAACCATCAAATAGCACTCTGTGTACCTAGAACCTCAATCTTGGCATCCACCATTTCACATATGAAGGAAGCAAAGGTGATTGGAAAGATGGGGAGTTCCACATTTGAGACTAGAAAAGCATATACAAGCTAAGTCTAAAACATGAGAGAGTGCTCAAATAATCATGAGAGGTACATCAAAAGTAAACAGCTTTGGTGACACCCTCGATCATTGAAGTGTTAAAACATTGATAGTGATGGACTAGAACTCACTGGACAAAACAAGAAGCCCATGGCTCTCTGAAGATAAGAAAAATGTTTTTAAAAGAATTGAATGATTTTTAAAATGAGATATTAGCATAATTTCAAAGTATCTTTCCATAAAAATTCAGATGTAAACAAATAAGCAATTTTGCTGTGGAGAAGCCTGGGGGATACCACTGCAATTATGTGATTATGGCAAGGATCTTAACAACTAAGAAAAATCCAAGTTCATTCCCACCTAATAGAACACAATGAAAAATACCCAGAGACTTCTCTGGCTCTCTCTGACAAAGATTTATATCATGGATTTAATAAGAGAATAGCAGCTAAATTTAAGTGGGGAGCCATTCTGGCTGGCTCATTATCTTTAAAACAGGTAGAGGTTTTCAAAAGTCGAGACAAGACTAGACATTTGGATGGGATCTTGAGATTACATGCTAGTAATATGCCAAAGGCAATGAGGTGATTTTGATGATGTGTTTTCTGGTCAGAGATAAATATCCCACTTTTAAGGAGTAAGTCACTATTTGTCTGTGACAAGTTAGAAATAGTTCCAAGAGAAGAAGTCTTTGCATTATGTCTCCAACTTCATTATAACTTTACAAATGTTTTAAAATGGAAAAACAAGACTGTATGGGAATAGAATATGATTTAGAAGCGGATGAGAGTGATATCTAGGGGGGGCCAGTTAGGGAGTGATTTCAGCAATGAAGTCTAAAGTCCCCAGACAGTTGCAGAGAGAGCAGAAGAGGGAGGTTTGAGTCACAGTTAGGAAGCAGAACTGACAGGCTTTGGTGGCTAATTAGATAGAGAGAGTTGGAGAACGGGATGAGGCCTGGGTGACTCAGATTTCCAGCTTGAGATTGAGTAGAAGGTAGTACAAAAAGAACTGACATAAAGAAAGAGGAACAAAGTTTTAGAGTCACGGAGTTTTGATGCCTGGCAAGAAGACATGAGTCTCTGGGTTGTTTGACCAAATGAGATGGGCTGTCCTCTCATTGCTAAGCTGAACTTCTGTTCACTGGTTTTATATTTCCACGAGATGTAACATTCTTGTTCCATTTTCCCAGTCTTTTACTTACTTTACTTACTCCTAAAGAGTTAGGGACACTCAAATAAATTTTGGGTACAAACTACATAACTGCCTTCCTTTGCCTCTACTTCCTGGAGCAAGTAGACCAGGACAATGAATGTGTTGTCTGTCCTTCAGGATATGCTCTCTGCTCCTCTGAGGTAAAGGCACCCTATAGGTTGTCCAGATATGCCCATGATTGGAATAGATACTTCACTGGAGAGAAAAGTTACAGCGAGGACATTGAGCCACATACCTAGAATGGCATTATCCATTCAGTTCTAATAGTGGTTTAAAAATCAAGACATTTGTTGAACTCCTGTATCCCGTCATTCACTTGCTTTGGAATCTTGAAGATTAATCTGCCTTTTAAACTGCAACCATGTGCAGTTTTTATTCCTCATACTGTATAATAACATACATAAGAAGATAGCACATTCTAGCTACTTGATTTTCAGTTTTAGATAGTTAACAAAACTGATTTACAACTTATTTTACAACATAGCAAAAAGTACAACATACTGGGACTGGAGAGATGGCTTAGCAGTTAAAAGTACTGTCTGCTCCACCAGAGCTCCTGAGTTCAATCCCTAGTAACCCATGGTTGCTCATAATGATCTACAGTGTGATCTGATGCTTCTCTTCTGGCATGCAGGTATACATGGAGATAGAGCACTCATATACATAAAATAAATAAACAAACAAACCTTTAAAAATACAACATACTGCCGGGCAGTGGTGGCGCATGCCTTTAATCCCAGCACTTAGGAGGCAGAGGCAGATGGTTCTCTGAGTTCGAGGCCAGCCTGGTCTACAAAGTGAGTTCCAGGACAGCCAGAGCTACACAGAGAAACCCTGTCTCCAAAACCCCAAAACCAAAAACCAAAAAAAAAAAAAAACAAAGCAAAACATACTTTTGTACTGCTCTTTATATGTATTTATATGTATTGGAATCATAATGGACCTATCTACATCACGTGGTTGTTTCAAGAATTAAAATATAAGCTGCAGGCATATGGCTCTGTAACATACTAATAAAGGATGTATTTGATGCCGAGTCAGAGTGTTCCCTTTCTCAAGAGTGTGAATGTGACTAAGGTGAATAAAAGAAGAATTCAAACCAGAATAAAATTATTAAGATTGGTACTACACATGCATAGGAAATTCCTTAGATCATATTTCCTGGGCCTTGTGGATCACTACTAGTGAAGTACATTAATGAGTTTACAGAGTCAGTAGTGGGGGGAAGAGTCTGAAAAAAACCTCCTTCAGTGAGAAACTTCAATCCCAGACATCTCTCATATTGATGACCATGAAAACCTTTTTACCAAGAGCATTCTTCATAGAATAAATACTGATAAATAATAAGGTGTTTGATTAAAAGGAGGATAAGCCAGGCAGTGGTGGCACACACCTTTAATCCCAGAACTAGGGAGGCAGAGGCAGGAGGATCTCTATGAGCACTAAGCCAGCCTGATTTACTGAGTGAGTTCTAGAATAGCCAGAGCTACAGAAAGAAACCCTGTCTCATCATCCTAAGTGAGGTAACCCAGTCTCAAAAGAACACTCATGGTATGCACTCTCTGATAAGTGGATATTAGCCTAGAAGCTTGGAATACCCAAGACACAATCCACATATCAAATGATGTCCAAAAAGAAGGAAGGGGTGGCCCCTAGTTCTGGAAAGGCTCAGTGCAGCAGTATAGGGGAATACCAGGACAGGGAAGTGGAAGGGGTGGATGGGGGAACAGGGGGAGGGAAGAGGGCTTATGGGACTTTCGGGGAGGGGGGAGCCAGGAAAGGGGAAATCATTTGAAATGTAAATAAAGAATACATTGAATAAAAAAAAACCAAATGTGCAAACAAACAAAAGAGGAGAGTAGACTTCTGATTTATTAGGACACCATGAATTATTAGATGTTCTGATGGTAAATTCTACACTGCATTAAGTCAAAGGACTTCAAATATTTTGCTCTTCCTATCTTTCCTTTGTGGGACAGGCAGACAGACAGACAGACAGACACACAGACACATGCACACACATTCATATATACTCACTCATACACACACAAATACAAATTTGCCTTTAACTCTTGCTCAGATATAAAATCCAACTTGAGTACTCAGTAGATAGTTTTCTCTGATGAATCCCCAGCTATGCTCACCTAACTAATTCAAATAACACCGAACACAAATTATGTAACAGGCAGTGGTCTACATGTTGAGGGCAAGGATTTATTTCTTTTTTTTTTAATTAAGGACATAGTTTCCAATTCTCATGGAATACCCGCTGGGGTTGGAAAGAAATGTGACAAAAATACCACGCTTGATCAAAAGCAAAATGCTACCAGGGCAAATAGTGTAAAGGAGACAGAGAATGAAGTAGAGCTACCTTATATTCAAGAGGGAAGGCAGCGCTTATAAAGTAGCACTTGGGTAATGAGCTGAAGGAAGGATAACAATAAACCATGACAGCTTCCATATAGAGAGTCCAAACAGTCAACACACACTTAGTCAAACCCTAAAGTAGGAGCTACTTGGCAATTCATGAAAGACAGTGCGGCAGGACTGAAATGAGCCGAGGGGAGTGGACGCTGACAGCCTCAGACATTATGGAGAGAATGAAATTATCCATGCTGTTATAGTCCTTAGCTTGGAAATGGAAGATTGATCGGGTGAATGTGACCAGGTTTACATGACTGCCTGTTGACTTGTGGAAAGGCATGAAGAGCACAGTGATTAATGCCCAGAAAACAGGACAGAAAGATTTTCCAAAGTTTCAGACAAAAGCTGTTAATGGCCTATCAGCCATCCAAGTAACACAGGAAAGTATCACAGATAAGAGGCTAAGAAGGGTCTTGCTTAAAAAGCATATTTACATAGCATGTTGATGTTGAATTAGAGAATATACATGAATTGTGATATGCTTATTAAATGTATCACTAGTATACAATGAGTATATACAATAAAAAGGCTGTAAAAATGAATAAAGAGGGGGTTGACTTTGAAACTATTTGGTTTTGAGCTACCTTATCAGCCATAAAAATTCATAAGGATACTATAGCATTTTTGTTTAAGTTAATATTTAGTATATTAAAACCAATACTGGGCTATGTATAAAATGTACGTGCCCAGGTGAATGGTCTATTATCCACTGGAAGCTTCTATAGCTATATGGACTAAAGGAAAGCAGTTATGACGTCACAGACTTTAAGAGTATTACAGACGACCAAGCAAGCAGAAGCACGCGTTGAGAGCTGACTTCCTAGACGGTTTTCTGTTGGACTGAGTATGGGATGTAGAGGAAGAAATGAATTACAGATGGTGGAAAGTTTTTCAGATGGCGTGGACTGACTACGACACAAAGCTTAGCACTGTTTTCTTGAGAAGCTGGTTGGGCAGTCCACTGGTACTCAGCGGTGTCCTTTGAACATGAGGCTGGAGTTCAGGGAGGTGGTGAGGGTTAGATACATAAACCCAGAGCACACCTAGCTTCTCAGGCTGGAAATGAGGTGAGAGCGCATACTGGATGGAGAAGCAAGCGGGTCTGAGGATGACTCCCCGGAGCTTGAGCAATGGATTCCACTAATGAAATTCAAAAGAGCCCACTTGGTGCGCAGGCTCCCAATTTGTTAAAGGTTTTCTTAGGGTGCCATCTTTATTTTAGTCATTGTCACATTAAAATCATTACTTAAGCTGCCCAGCGTATGGTCAGTATTCAACTTTGCTTAGGGAATGAATAAATCAAGAACGGCGTATACTGTGGATACTTTCATTGCTGAATTCCAGGGCTTTCTAAATTGGGATAGAAAATGATTCGCTTCAGATTCATATAATAGGTTTCACTGTTCAGTGAGTTGTCATTAGTTCATGTGACTTTTGTGGCAAAGGTAATTGGAAACTTTACAATTTACCCAGAGCAATCAACAAGTTACCTAATGGGAGAGATAGAATTAGGTTTCAAATTATAGTCTGACACCTGTGACATTAAAGAAATAATGATAAGCCTACTTTCTAGACATTTCACTATTTCAAGGAAAAATTTCTTAGAAAACTCTGTCATCTATGCAGACAACCTAGAGAGGTGCTCTAAGGTAAAGGCATGCCACAAAAAGCCATCCAGTAACATCTTTATGCACATAGAAAGAAGAACACCTGGACTGGAGAGATGGCTCAGCAGTTAAGAGCACTGATGGCTCTTCCAGAGGTCCTGAGTTCAATTCTCAGAAACTACCTGGTGGCTTACAACCATTTGTAATGGGATCTGATGCCCTCTCTTGGTGTGTCTGAAGACAGACAGCTACAGTGTACTCATGTAAATAGCAAATAAATAAATTAAAAAAAAAAAGAAGAAGAATACCAAATAGGAGAAAAACTCAATGTTAACGCAATGGTGCAATCCACCATAATAATTATATAATGGATCATAATAATTTAAGAAAGGAGATTATGTTTTTAATCTGAGGAAGTAAAAATAACAAATAGTTACCCATTTGGTTTTACTCAAACTCCCAGTTGCTGGGGTTCATACTTTGACATTTTCTTATGCCGATGTTGCTAAGAAATAAGATGCTGGACATCATGACCATTCCTAGTCAATGTGCTCTTTCGTAGATTGAGATCGTGAAGAGAACTCAGAAAGGCTCTCATATATACACTCTAAAATAAAACGTTGTGATGTTTACAGCCAATATATTATTGATAACTACTTCCCAGGCCCTCACACTGCTGAACAAGAAACAGGTCAAAGAGGTTATATACAGAGTGTGTGATAGATCACACATCTATCAATTATAAGACAAAGATACCAACAGGCAAAATTTTGCATGGTCTGTCCTCCATGAATTTCCTCTATATATCCTACCTTGGAACACTGGGTTAAATGCCCATACAGTTTCCATCTTGCAAAGGTTTGAATGAACAACTTCTCAATTTTGTGAATGGCATGAATGTAACCACTAGACACCATAGCTAGAATTTTGAATCTTCAACTGTTTCCAGACAGTGATGTATGGCATGACCCTCTCTCAAGAGACCCGAATGTGGCAGCAGGTCACAAGTCTGAGTCACTTACACACGCCGATTGCTAAGCTATACAGTTCCCTAGGCTTGATATAGTCACTGAAATTTTGATTTCTATTTTTTCATTTAAAAGGTTTATCAGTCTGTACCACACTGTAAGGCCAGGACCTCGTGTGCTAGCCTTCAGATGGATTTAATTGGTTTTGGATGGAGCTTAACTATTTTTTAGAAAAGCTCCTTAGGAAATCCTAATTTGGGGAGAATTGCTGATGGATTGGTAGGTCCAAGTGACTTCTTTTTTTCCACTTTTCCTTTCCAAATTTTATCTATGATTATTAGGCTAATGTTTTCAGAAGAGTTATCTTTGGATTGGCATCAATCTCTTCTAGCCCAGCTTTTGTTTTAAGGCCTCACATGAAGGACACAATCTCTGGGTCTCCCTCCTCTGGGCTATAAACTTTGGCCATCCATGTTTCTGCCCATCTTTCCTTTTTCCAGTCCATTATTCTCCTCTCAAACTGTATCCCTCCGGAATATGAATGCACAGCCTTGATCATTTTCTCCCCAATGAGCTAATTAACATTAATAGAAAGATTATTGACATTGGGGATTCAGAGTTCCTCCAGACAGTGGCTGTGTCACATTGAGAAAATTATGCAACCTCTCTAAGCCTCAGGCCCCATTATTAAAATAAAGAAAAAGATACCACTTTCTCATAGCATTTTTATGAAAAACAAATGAAATGTATGCACTCTACATAATATAAATGGTTCATTATTCAATAATAAATATTTTGGAGACTGCTCTTTTGAAGACTTTTTGTTGTAATTCATTGCAATATTCTGTTTTCCCCCCAGTTATATGACTTGGCTTTTTACATACCCACTCTTGCTCCTAATTTTAAAATTTAACATATGCATTCCATAACCCTACAGTGGCCAGGAAAATATTATTCTAGACTTGGCAAGAGTTTCATACAATCTTGGTTCAGGATTCTATTTAATAATGGCAGAAGGAGATGACATTTAAGATAATTATTAAGCTGCCTTGTTGTTAGCTTGCTGAGAACACACAAAGTCTAGCAGAATATCATATAGGCTGACATGTCACTTAATCTGACCAGAGTCCTCCTCTGTCTGTCCTTATTCTCTTAATATAGTTCCCAAACACTATTCAATCTCTCCAAATTATTCTTCATTTTGATACCCTTATATCTTTGATACCAAAGTATCTGTCTAACATGTATACTTTATCCCAGGTCTCACCTGCATTCAGCACTACAGAAATAAAATAACACATTGTTTTATTTCGAACAATCATTATTACATAAGTGCAAAGTTATATTAACATGGATTTTCTTAAGGATATGTGGTGGAGATGTAGTTCAGTAAAAGAACTCTTGGCCAATAAGCCCAAGACCTTGCATTTGAAACCTAGCACCTAAAAACAAAGAAATCTTGATAGATTATATTTTGCTATGGCATTGAAGAAAGAGAGGGAAAATTATATGCTTATTGCATACCATCAAAAACAGTTGGGAAAGCTGTTACTGGACCACCAACCAAAGAATACACATGGAGGGACACATGGCTCTGGCAGCATATGTGGCAGAAGATGGCCCTGTTGGACATCAGTGGGAGGAGAAGCACTTGGGCCTGAGGGTGTTCAATCCCCCAGTATAGGGGAATACCAGGGAGGGAAGATGGTAGTGGGTGGGTGGAGGAGGACCCTTATAGAGGCAGGGGGAAGAGGAATGGGATAGGGCCTGGAAGGGGAGACCTCAAAAGGAGAAACATTTGACAAGTAAATAAAGAAAATATCTAATACTAATACTAATAATAACAACTATTATTATTATTGTTATTGTTATTATTATTATTATAAAATTCTCAACAAGCCAGGAGTAAAGTCATTCTAAACAAAAGCTCATGTTACAGTTCATGTTGACACAAGAAGTTCTTTCTCCCAAAGGTGGGAAACAAGCCAGAGATTTTTAGAGTTGCCTCATCATCATATGACTTCTACCAGACTCACAATTAGAAGAAAGAGAAGAAATGGCATGAAGTTTACAAAAGCAGAGGCGAATTTTCATTTTCCGAAGTTGACATCAGAAAGCCCTGTAAAAAGCATTGTTGATTAAAGCAAAACCTAGGCCCTCTGTACATATGTTACCGTTGTGGAGCGTGGTGTTCTTGGGGGACTCCTAGCAGTGGGAGCATGGGCTGTCTCTGATTCTCCTGCTGCCTTTGGGACCATTTCCTCTTACTCAGTTGCCTTTTCTAGCCTTAAGACTGGGAGGTGCCCAGTCTTACTGCAACTTGATATGACATATTTGGGTAATATCCATGAGGAGGCCTGCCCTTTTCTGAAGAGAAATAGAGTAGGAGTGCCTGTGGAGGAAGAGAAGGGAGTTGTGCTGGAGGGACTGGGAGAAGAGGAAGGAGGGGAGACTGATGTCAGGACGTAAATGATGATGATAATGATGATGATAAAAGCAAAACCAACTATAACGACATTTAATTGATTTTCTAAGTACCAACAACATTTAGAAAGTAAAACTAACTAAAATTCACAAAGTATCATTCATCTTGGTGAGTAAAGTCTTTATCTTGCTAGCCAAAACCAAATTTTGACTCCTAATTAACATGTAAAATAGCCCAAGTAGATCATAAACCTGATCTCAGATTAAGCAAGATAAAAAACTTCTGGAATAAAATGTGGGAGAATGCATTCATATACCAGACAAGAGAAAAAACAAGTAACCAGAAGAGAAAACTAAAATTATATTCATCAATAGATATACGCAATAATGTATAGCCAAATTAGACACTCTAAGGGAATAGTCACAATGCATATGTCTGACAATGGATGCAAATCTTTGGGAGTTACAAGGGAACATATGCAATATTGCTCTCAACCAAAAACTGAAAGGTTGGAAGATTCCACTAAAAATGAAGAGAAGTTCCTCATAAGAATATGTAATTTTATGAGGTCTCATTTGTCAATTCTTGATCTTAGCACATAAACTATTGGTATTCTGTTCAGGAAAATTTCCCCTGTGCCCATGTACATGAGGCTCTTCCCCACTTTCTTTTCTATTAGTTTTAGTGTGTCTGGTTTTATGTGGTGGTCCTTGATACACTTAGACTTGAGCTTTGTACAAGGAGATAAGAATAGATCAATTTGCATCCTTCTACAAGATAACCACCAGCTGAACCAGAGGATTCTCTAGCATGTAATAAGGACGCATGTTTCACTATGTTCATAGCAGCCTTATTTATACTATCCAGAAGCTGGAAAGAACCCAGATGTCCCTCRACAGAGGAATGGATACAGAAAATGTGGTACATTTACACAATGGAATACTATTCAGCTATTAAAAACAATGAMTTCATGAAATTCTTAGGCAAATGGAWGGAACTAGAAAAYATCATCCTRARTGAGGTAACCCAATCACAAAAGAACACACATGSTATRYACTCAYTGATAAGTGGATATTAGCTCARAAGCTTGGAATACCCAAGATACAATTCACAAACCAAATGAAGCTCAAGAAGAAGGAAGAACAAAGTATGGATACTCTGGTCCTTCTTAGAAGGGGAAACAAAATAACCACAGGAGGAGATACAGAAACAAAGTGTGGAGCAGAGACTACCCCACCTAGGCATCCATCCCATATAGTTATCAAACCCAGGCACTATTGTGGATGCCAACAAGTGCTTGCTGACAGGAGCCTGATATAGCTGTCACCTGGGAGGCTTTGCTAGTGCATGACAAATACAGAGGGGGACACTCTCAGTCAACCATTGAACTGAGCGTAGTGTCCCCAATGGAGGAGCTAGAGAAAGGACCCAAGGAGTTGAAGGGTTTTGCAGTACCATAGGAGGAACAATATGAGCCACCCAATACCCTCCAGAGCTCCCAGGGACTAAACCATGAACCAAAGAGTACACATGGAGGAACTCATGGCTCCAGATGCATATGCAGCGAGGATGGCCTTGTTGGACATCAAAAGGAGGAGAGGCCCTTGGTCCTGAGAAGGTTAGGTACCCCAGTATAGGGAAATGCCAGGACAGGGAAGTAGGACTACATGGATTTGTGAGCAGGGGGAGGGGAGATGGGTTAGGGGATTTTCAGAGAGGGGGGAACCAGGAAAGGGAAACAACATTTGGAATGTAAATAAAGAATATATCTAATAAAAAAAGAATGTGCAATAGCTACAGAAAAGGCACTCAATGTCATTAGTCACCAGAAAAACTTAAACCATAGTGACAAATCATTTCACACCCATAAGGATAGCTAAAATAAAAATGATCAACAAGTTTAGCTGTAGAGAAACTAAAATTGTCATATGTTGCTACTGGCAGTTATAAAATGTAGTGACTGCTTTAAGACTGTAGGAAAGTTTGTTAAAAAATTATCTACCTTAAGCTCAATCATCCCACTCATGTATCTACAAGAAAACATATTTCTAAAAGCATACAAGTATATTCATGTGTAATCATGAGCTACACAACTCACAGCATACACAAGATCTACACAGCTCAAATTAGCTAAAAAATTTCAACATGGTGTAGGAAGGGCTCCTATGTCCCCACCCCTAGCTGAGAAGTTATTGGCAGCTCATGGCTGCTGAAGGAGGGGAGGTCATTTTTCCCTGGAGGGTGACCACTAGTAGGTTACCCATGCTCCAAAGGATGACACCACACACTCATGCATATATGAACAGCAACAATTGAACTCAGTGTTATACATTATGTGTATGTATGTGTGTGGGCGCATGTGTACTTGTGTGTGTGTGTGTGTGTGTGTGTGTGTGTGTGTGTGTGTGTGTGTATGTGTGTGTGTATATGTGAAATTGGGAAGAAGATATATTGGGGAATTAAGAGAGAGTTGGTTGGGGGAAGGAAGCAGGGAATGGATATTTTCAAGAAACATTGTGCACAATTTTCAAGGAATAAATTTAAAAGCAAAACAACAACGAACAAAATAAACCAATCAACAGAACAAAGAAACAAATTGTAGTATCTTAATCCAATGGGATATTATTCATTTAGAAAAAAAACAGTAACACGGATGAATTTCAAAAGGATCCCATTTATATATATCCTAATAATGCATTATTTTAATCTGCAGCATAAAACCTGAGACCAAAATGAGGGAGATTCCTTGGTAAGCGTCAGAAGGAATCTCTGGAGTGATGGCAGTACTCATTTCTGTTTTGAGTGAGATTACACCTACAGGTACAACAAACCAAGAGTAAATCTCTCCACTTACGGTCTCTGCATTTTATTGGAAGGGTTGTAAGGTTTTTTACCAGGAACCATTAAGAAATAAAAACATTTTACTTCTTTTACTTAACATACTCCAAGTTCATATGTGTCATCAACATGACGTGATTTTCTTCATTTGTATGGTTGGATGTTGTTCTGTCATGTGAATATACATTTTTTTTTTCTCTATCAATTTACCCACTGGTGAATCCTTAGGTTGATTCTCTGCATTGGCTATTTTGACTAGTGTTGCCAGAAGCATGAAACACAGATCTGTCTGCCCTACTGACTTTAGATCTATACCCAGTAATAGAGCTGCAGAAGCATATGGTGAGTTCTGTTGTTTGCTACTCATAATTTTAGCTTCCTAGGAGCCTCCACACAGATCTCCATAATAGCTATGTCAATTTACATTTCTACTCACACTGTGCAAGAGTTCAGGTTTCTCATATCTTTGCCAGTGCTTATTATTCCCACTCTTTCTGATAATAGGCATTTTTAAAGGGATGAGATGGTATCTCATTATGGTTTTAATTTGCATTTCCCTGACAATTAGTGATGTTAAGCCAGAAACAGGAAGATAACAGTTGCACAATTTCATTTTCTATGGAACACAAGGATAATGTCATAGATGTAGAGATCAAAATGGTACTAGTGACCAAGGTGGAAAGGGATAAAATGATATTGAAAGATGCTAATCAGAGATGAATATTTATAGTCAGACAGAAGTAAGTTAAAGAAAACTATCTACGCCATGTTGACAATGTAAGTGGTAACAGATTGAATATGCAATGCTAAGGGAGAGGATGCCAAATGTTCTTAACACAAAATGATGGGAGGGAAGGCATTTATTAATGACATTGGTTTTCTACCTCACAAAGTATGTATTCATCTAAATGTACTATTGAAGGATACAAATACATACAATTGTATGTCAGTTTAGGAACAAAAAGATCAAGCTTAAGCAAGATGTAATTATTTAGTAGAAAGAAAATTGGCATGTCAATGCACCCACTTAATTTTTAAAAAGATTTTTTTCAAGTATTTTCAAGTGTAAAAATTATTCAATTTTTTTTCAGGTAGTAGCCTGTGTGTTATTCTAAACAGAAAAATTCAGCCTAGTAGGTTAATATTCTTGAGAGAAACAAAGAGAAGCCAGTAGCATATAAATATTTCAGTTCTTATTAATTAAAAATAAGATGTTTCACAATCTGAAGGCTTTTAAGACATGAAAGGACCCAAAGAAACGAAGGTGAGGAGATCAAACAGGACCGTGAAACCAGCAGCTGCGACTTAGGTAGTTAATAAACATGCAGAACAAAAACAACCCCAGTAGAGAGCTCTGGGAAGTCTGTGGCTTGCAGGTAATTAACACGCTAATCAGAACACCTGCAATGCTGCATATGCTTCATCTCTCTGGAAGCAAGGGTTCCATGGCTGCAATGGATTCTCTCCATACAGAGGTAGTATACAGACTTAGCTAGGTAAACATGTTCACGAAGCCAAGGAAGTAAGTGGTCCAGCTCATGCCACCTAAGCAACATCCATTTTTCTGTGAACAAGGCCACGTTTACGCTCCAGCTCACATGCTCCCATATTCCTCTCACAAAGCATGCATAAGCAAAGAAACACAAATTGGTAAGGTTTGTATTTATCCTTTTATTTTTAAAGCTTATACTTTCGTGTGTGTGAGAGAGAGAGAGAGAGACAGAGACAGAGAGACAGAGAGACAGAGAGAGACAGAGACTGAGAGAGTGGATATGCATGTGCCATGATGTGCATCTGGGGATCAAAAGACAAATTTTGGGAATCAGTTCCTTCCACCATCTGAGAACTGACTCGAAGGTCTCTCACCTCTAGTTTTAAAAGGGTAACTCTACCTCAGTTAAGTTGGTGATTTCTTATTTAGTGCTAAGAATGTAGCTCAGTGGTAGAACCATTTCCTAGCATAAGCTAGAACATGCCTTTAATTCCTAACCTAAAAAAAAAAATGTGTTAGTAAATGGATGCAAAGTGCTTGAATACCCACAAGTGATTCTAACCAGATTTCTTGTATTTCCAGACACAAACCTAAAATCAACAATTGCTCTGAGGATTAACTTGTACTTACAATATAGGCACTTATATAAGCTAACCAATCATTATCTTTTCTTTTCTTTTTTTCTCTTTTTTAATTAGGTATATTCTTTATTTACATTTCAAATATTGTCCCCTTTCCTGGTTCCTCCCTCCCCCGAAAATCCCATAAGCCATCTCCCCTTCCTCCATCAACCCTCTCCACTTCCCTGTCCTGGTATTCCTCTACACTATGGCATCAGGTCTTTCCAGGACCAAGGGCCTCTCCTCCCTTTGATGTCCAACAAGGCAGTCTTCTGCTGCTGATGTGTCTGGAGCCATGGGTAACTCCATGTGTACTCTTTGGTTGATGGTTTTGTCCCTAGGAGCTCTGGGAGTACTGGGTGACTCATATTGTTGTTCCTCCTGTGGCACTGCAAACCCCTTCAGCTCCTTGGGTCCTTTCTCTAGCTCCCCCATTGGGGACCCTGTGCTCAGTTCAATGGCTGGCTGAGAGTGTTCCCCTCTGTATTTGTCATGCACTAGTAGAGCCTCCCAGGTGACAGCTATATACGGCCCTGGTCAGCAAGTACTTGTGGGCATCTCCAATAGTGTCTGGGTTTTGTAACTGTATATTGGATGGATCCCTGGGTGGGGTAGTCTCTGGATGGTCTTTCCCTCAGACTCCACTCAAACTTTTGTCTTTATCTCCTTCTGTGGGTATTTCCCCCTTTCTACAAAGGACCCAAGGATCCATACTTGATTCTTCCACCTTCTTGGGCATCATTTGGTATGTGAAATGTGTCTTGGGTATTCCAAGCATGAAATTATTAGACAAATGGATGGAACTGGAGAATATCATCCTGAGTGAGATAACCAAATCAGAAAAGAACACTCATGGTATGCACTCACTGATAAGTGGATATTTGCCCAGAAGCTTGGAATATCTTTTCTTTAGAACAATATTTCATCCCTGACTCTGTCTAGTTGAACGCACACTGGAGACTCTTAGATTCCACTATCTATCTATCATTCTTGCATATCTTCTGGTTTACAAATCCTTTCTTGAAACTAGCAGTCCTTCATTAAATTTCATGTTGGCTATAGGCTTGCTGTATATTGCCTTTTTTATGTTTAGGCATGTCCTTTGTATCCCTGATCTCTTCAGAATTTTTAGCATGAAGGGATATTGGGTTTTGTCAAAGACTTTTTCTGCAGATTAAGAAATGATTATAATTTTTTCTTTCAGTTTATTTATATGGTAGATTATATTTATTGATTTCTGTATCTTAAACCATCCCTGCATCTCTTGGATGAAGTTTACTTGATCATGATGGATGATATTTTTGATGTATTCTTGGATTCTGTTTGCAAATATTTTACTGGGTATTTTTGAATCTACACTCTTTTTTTTTCTTTTTTTTATTGGATATATTCTTTATTTACATTTCATTTCCCTTTTTCCTGGTTTCCCCGCCCCCCCCCCAATGTCCCATATGTC
>BDUI01000005.1:2858719-2898685 GCA_002335545.1 Apodemus speciosus
GAGAGAGAGAGAGAGAGAGAGAGAGAGAGAGAGAGAGAGAGAGAGAGAGAGAGACAGGAGAACTATGGGAACTCCATGTTTTTGCTCTAGCTTCTTGTGGATCTCTCCAGTGTGGTCTGAAACATCAAATAATTTTGCCAATATAAGATATTTTTCATTACAAAACTAATTCAATGATGTATTAAATATGTATAAAGAAAGAAATCAGAGGTGACTAAAGTCCTGACTGGAAGTCCTATGAGGATGCAGCTGGTATCCACAGCCATGAAGGAGCAAGACTTTGCGAACATACAGTCCTCCTTCCGTTATAGCCCCCAATGCTGCTTCTGCCCGTTTCCTGGTGCTTTTAGACTCCAATGAAATCATATTAGGTAGAACACTTATCATTATCATCATTAGTATTATTAATTCATTCTCTCTGTGTTGTTGTTCATACTGTCTCTGTATTGTACTCAGAATAACTTCTTATATTGATTTTCCAGTTTATTTTTTGTTCCTTCAGCTGTACTTAGGGAGTTGGCAAACTAATAATTTCAGCTATACTTTTAAATTCTAAGTCTCCTAGTTCTTTATTACTAAATATCCCATATCAGTACCTAAATATTGTTCTATTCCCCACATCTTTTAAGCTTGGCCTTTATTTACTTGAAAATGGCAAGCACACATTGTTTTAGTGTATTGTTTAAGGTAGAGTTTTTAAATATTTTAATTTGGCATGTAATAACTGTACACATTTATAAGATACACAGTGATATTTCAGTATCCCTGGACAATGGGCAGTGACTGGATAATTAGCCGGTGAATCATCGCAAGCACTCATCACTTCTTTGCATTGTGAATAACTGGAGGTGGGTGGGAAAGAGAAGGACAAAGAGAGGAAACTGAGCAGATGCCAGGAGACAGATGAACAGGATTAAGAACATCTTTTAAAAAGTCTGTGTCTGCCACAAGACGACCTGCAGAGTCAACTAACCTGGGCCCGTGGAGGCTCACAGAAACCGAACCCACCAACCAAAGATCATGTAGAGGCTGGACCTAGGCCCCCTGCACATTTGGAGCAGATGTGCAACTTGGTCTTCATGTGGGTCCCCTACCAACTGGAGCAGTGCAGTCTCTGACTCAGGTTGGCCTGCCACTGGATCCCCTTCCCCTAGCTGGACTGCCTGTTTGGGCCTCAGTGGGAGAGGATGTGCTTAGTCCTGCTGTGACTAGATGTCCTAAGATGGGGTGGTACCCAAGGGAAAGGCATCTCCTTCTCTGAGAAGGGAAGGGAGCAATGGGGAGACAGATTTGTATGGAGGGACTAAGAAGATATGGGGGTACAATCAGGATGTAAAGTGTCCTGTGAAGGCTCAATGACCAGTATAGGGGAATGCCAGGACAGGGAAGTGGGAGTGGGTAGGTTAGTGAGCAGGGGGAGGGAGAATGGGATAGGGGGTTTTCAGAGGGGAAATGAGGAAAAGGGATAACATTTGAAATGTAAATAAAGAAAATATCTAATAAAAATAAATTATTGAAAAAGTCTGTGTCTGATAGTTACAATACTGACGTCTGCAGTGATCCTCTGTGGTTTTGGTTCTCAACACCACTTAACTTTCACTGTTCATCCCTACAGCCATTTTATATGTTTTTGCTCAGGTTGTTGAAGCAAAAATTCTATAGCAACATAATTCATCCTCTTTCTTCCATCAAACATTAGTTCAAAACAGCATGCAGATTTGCATTCAAACTCTGATGCTGAATTCTGTGAGGAGCATGCCTGCGTGCCAGATGGTTTAGCGAACCTTTCTGCTGTCTTGTGTTCTTTACCAGAGAGAGAGCGAGAGAGAGAGAGAGAGAGAGAGAGAGAGAGAGAGAGAGGAGGTGCTAGAAATTATTTTCTGCAGTCTATGTATTTAGATAAAATGAAAGACAACTAACCTATATGTAGCTAGGTCTATAAAAGTTTAATAAATTTTTATCTGCCATCAAACTAAATATCATAGTTAAAGTGAGGAGGGTGAAACAGATTCCATAAGAAAAGGTAAGAAAATAAGTAGAAATGTTTCTATATAGCCTATCCACAAAAAAGGTCTTGAGAAGTTGTAGTAGATTTGAGATCATATCTTTTATTTATTAACACAGATTAGTAGAGACAAGATTTAGTTCCAGAAATGAGAGATGGTCTCTTGAGGCCTTGTTTTGTCAAGGTTTTCCAGAGAAAATGAATGAGAAAGGTCCAAACATGCAAAGAGTGTCTTGTCAGGAACTAGATCAGAAGATCACAGAGCCAGAGAGGTCTCAAGATCTGCAGTTGTTAACTAGAAACTCAGAGGAGCCAACATGCTTCGAGTCCCAAACACAGAGAACCAAGAAAGCTGTAGGTTAGGTTCTACTACAAAGGTCAATATGCTTCAAATCTCAGTAGGACCAAGATTACAGCCCAACTCTCAAGTCTAGCAAACACAAATTCTCGTGCTCAACCCATCAGTTGGGAGCCTCAACTGCTCAGCCTGTTGGTTCTGTTCAGCTCTTCCGTTGACTAGATGAGTTCCACACATGAGGGAAGACAAATCTTTTTGCTCAGTCTACCATTTGGATGTTAAGGTCATCTACAAATGGCCTCACACACAAACTCAGAAAAACTTTTTGCCAAGTGTGGGCATTCTATGGGCAGTTAAGTTGGCATAAATTTAACCACCATAGAACTGACTCAATGCCAGGATTGGCCTTGCTCATTGTTTCAAAAGAATGACTCCACAGTGAAACATAACTACATACAAAGCATAAACCAAAAGATCTTTCACTGCTTCTTAAAGTAGTTTAATTCAAAATACAAAACACTGGGTAAATCAAGGATTGAACTTCTTAGGAACACAAGTACAGGTGATAATCTTCATTTTCTGAATCTCTGATCTGTGCCATTACCTTAGTCTTTTGATTTTTATACTACATTGATTTTTGCATTGTTTATCACATAGACGCACTTCTCTTATCCTCTGTGTGAATCCTTTAAGAAAATTCTTTAAGGAATATTTAGTGAGGCAAGATGGACAAAGCAAAACCTATGCCACACATAACCACCATGAGTGGTCTCAATAACTCAGAGAAATATGATCTGGGTTCTCTAATTCTGTGTTCATTCTTTCCAGAAAAAAAAATCTGAGTACAGGATATTCTAGAGAAGTGGTTCTCAACCTTCCTAATGCTGCACCTTTAATATAGTTCCTCATGCTATGCGACCCCAACCATAGCATTATTTTCGCTGCTACTTCATAATTGTAATTTTTCTACTGTTATGAATTATAATGTAAATAACTAGTATACATGGATATCTGATGTAGGACCACCAAAGAGATCACAACCTACAGCTGAGAACCATCATTCTAGCCTATACATAAAAGTTGGGAAATTTATTTTATCTTAAAAGACCCTTGATATGTCATTTATTCAGTTATCCTGTGGATATTCCAATATAAAACCCACATCCAAGACAGTTTTCTATGTTCTACCTGCAGTTGGTAGTGAAAATAAAATAAGGCAGGAAAAATCTGCCTAAGGAAATTGCCAAGTATACCTGGCATTTCAGGCAGAAATGAGACCCTATTTGGATTAAGTTATTACATAGTGTGTTATTTGGTATAACTGTCACTTTACTCTACACTGAGAAGCTTAGAAATACTGGAAATTTATTTGATGTTTTACAAGAAAAATATCTGATCAATAGAAAATAATCCCTGTGCAGTTTTCAGGCCTTGCATCTGCTACACCATTCTCTGGCATGCATTGAATAATAGTTCAAGGATACAAAGTACGATGCTAGATGCTAAACACCTGACAAATGAGATTGAGGTTTCTTCCAATTGGGGATTTAGGGGAGATAGCAAGAGGTAGAAGTTTATCTGAAAGACAAATATTGCAAATCGTAACTTCTATGTGGAAGATAAAATGTTGATCGTATAGAAGCAGAGTCGGATTAGTGGTTATCAGAGGTTTTGCTGGATGAAAGGGGGAGGAGAGCAGATGATTAATGAATACAAAGTGTAGCTGGATATCACTTCAGCTGGCAGGAATTTATTGTATCCTTCAGAAAGCCAGTGGAGAGAAAACTGCATGTTCCCAACAGAAGGAAATGACACCTTTGAAATGATCCTCATTTGATCATTATATACTATATATTGAAATATTATATTGTACCCAATAAATATGCAAAGTTATTATATTAATAATTTTTCAAATGTTCTCTGATGTATCTGTAAACTTTACACAGAAAGAAATGACAGGGAAGGGCATTCTAAGAGGTCGAAGTGGGAAGAAGAAAAAAATTGATTGGAAATGGTAATATCTGCAGAATTCAGTAAAGTTAAATTTGTATAAAATGCAATATTCTTAGAAGAAGTACTAAGAAAGGGAGAGACTTTATAAAGAATTTGGGATTAGACAAATCTATGCTCATATCCTGGTGTACTTAATCTGTTTGCTCATATATGAAATGATGCTTTTATTATAGTGTTATAAGGATAAATGAGACATGTGTGTGCAAAATTCATTTCATGGTACACAGTAGCTCCTCAATAGAAATTATTTATGAAAACAAAGAGTGGAACCATTTAGTTATATAACTAAACAACCATATATAGTAGTTTAGTTATATAGTCATCTTCCTTCTGAAATGATGCCAAGGATGGCAGATACTTCACTTGAAACAGAAGAATGAAGAAATGCACAGGAAAAAGAGATAGACAGAGAGAGGTTGGAGGAAGGGAGGGGGAAGGAGAGAGAGAGAGGAGGGAACGGAGGGAGAGATAGTCTATGTACCCTTGATTTAAGTACTTGAAATGGAAATGTTTGCCATCTTATGGACAGTGTTTTATGGGATAGATGCTTATATTCATAATGCATATGAATATTCTTCCCATATAGTTAAAAGCCAAGCAGGAATGTGTCTTGTTGGGTTCTCCATCTCTCAGATTGCTTGTACTGAGGAAATAGGGATTCAGTCACACATGAAGCCTGTATCAAACATCAATGGAGCCTAGTGAGGTTCTGAAGCTATCAGGTCCACAATCCACCAAGAGCTGAAATGTGTGCAGCATAATACAAATCAGCTTAGAAGCAAATCCACCAGCCCTCTGTTGAGTCTTGAAATGACCATAATGTATGAAAGCAAATGGAAATGATGTGGCAAGATAAGTATTCAGATGAAGACAGAAAACACAATTAGCTGTTGAACAACTGTCAGCCACATAGCAGGTCTAAACATTGGTTTTCCCCAGCCTGTGATCAAAGGATGCTTGAATCTATATAAAGAACAGAATAAATAGTCATACTCACTTTAAATTTTTCTACATGGAGAGAGTCCTACCCATGTGTTGTGGGATAGTATCATTGGTAATCAACTTCAAGTTAATATTTAGTATTTAATCAAATTCATCCTGTAAATACCTTTGATCCTAGCTATACAAGGAAGCTATAACAAGTCAGCCAACCCAGTGCTAAAAAAGACATGAAAGAGTCCAAGCTCTCAAGAAGTAGCTAGATGTAGGGAAGGTTGAGAGTACAAACTCTTTCTCCTCACCCACTCTTCTCTCTTCCTATTCCCCAACCTGGAGCAGGAAAGGGGTTATACAGCTTAACAAACCCTCAGAGTTTACTCTCATTGGTACTCACCAATGACATAGAAAGAGAACAGTAGTAAGAAAGAAGTTTGTGTGTCCCGTGGACTCTCAATTCAAAAAGATCTCAAGAACTTGGGGAGAATTCAGGTAGCATCAATAGAATTTATCACCTCCCTTCTGAACACATGTCAAGAATGGCAGATAAGTAACCTGGACCAAAAGAAAAAATAGAGGATGGGAAGGTGGAAAGAGAGAGAAGGAAAGGAGAGGGAGAGAGGGAGATGGAGAGGAGGGAAGGTAGGAGGGAGGGAGAGAGATGGGTGGAGGAAGGAGAAAGAGAGGAGGAGAGAGAAGAGGAAGAGAGAAAGAGGGGAGAGAAGGGAGAAGATAAGGGATGGAGGGAATAAGGGAGAGGAATAAAGGGAGAGGGAGAGAGAGGGGGAGTGGAAAGATGGAGGGGGCAGGATGGAGAGAGGGGGAGGATGGAGAGAGGGGGAGAGAGGGAGAAAAAGGGGGAGGAAAGAGAGATAGAACACAAAGGCCAGAGGAGATGGGTTCTTTCTCAAAAGCTGATTCTTAGAAACTTATTAGTAAACAGATGAATAAAGTTTGAAGAAATAAATATTCGTTACTGTAGTGGCAATTTTGGGGTTCTCATTTTAAGCATTTGTCCCTCAATGCTTGGCAATATCTTTGTGTTCTAAGCGCTTGATCTTGAGTCCTAGTTGAGTTCATGAGCTTCCCATTTGTTATTGTCAGCAAATCCTTTGCTCTACCTCTTCTTTGTGGTCCCTGGTAATCGCCTTCTACATCTTTTATCTCATTCCAAAAATGGTATAGCACCCACCCTGACCAGGTAGCACCCTAGCATAATCCTTCCAGGCTCAAGCACCAACGAAGTCACCAATTCACCCCAGTAAAGGAGAAAAAATAAATTTGCCAAAACTTCATATAAAACCATAACAGATGTTGGAGAGAAAGTGGTCTTTCTAGAAGTCCCAGTATTCAATATTCATGTGAGAAATTAATCTAATTTCATCAGGTTCCATTATAGTTTATACTGATGCAGATACCATTTATAAACTTTACTTACATTTATTATTTATCATCCAGTCTTGCTTTCTACCACAAGCCTGCCATAATTTGGGAAACTTCAGAATCTTCAAAGTTAACCAATAATCTTTAGCCCGCAAACGTTTTGATTGCTCTTCATGTGATCTTATTTCTACTCAGGTTGTCATAACTACAGCTAACTCATGAGCATCTAATATAAACAATTACTTCAAACAGGCATTTACCATGAAAATATCAATTGATATAAACAATATTCAATCACTTCCACTCTTTTATGCCCCTCTACCACATGATACCTACTATTTAATCCCAGAATGACCTCCAGCCCCTTTACCAACTATTGTTGTCTATTTCATCAGCTCCGCTGGATTCTCATGTGCTTGTTTCTTCATTTTAGACATGATGACCCATCATTTTATAACTTTCTAGTCAACAATTACATTCACTTTTGTTATTTTTACAAAATACACCAAAAAGTAAAAATACTACAGTGTGCAACTGATGCTTTAGTTCACAATTCAGATTCAAGATTGCTTCCCCTGGCTGTTCATGTTTCTGTCCGATGATTTATAGCTGTTGGCTCTATGTCCAGATTGCCTTGGTGAGAACTGACTTTCCTCCTTTTGTGAACAGCCTATCTTCAGTGCCTGACCAGTACAAGCAGATAAAGGTCCTGAACTATCTCCAGGTTGGAATGACTTTCAAGGGTCACAGAAGTTTGAGTTCCCTGGGGATACTTTGGATGATGCATTGAAATGGCATCACGTCTTAACATCTTTTTCCCTTCAATAAATATTGCTTCCAAGAGCACCCACTAAATCTACATGCTAATAGCCATCTCAAAGTCAGCTCCTAGGTGAATCCATCCTGGATTTAACCTAATCCAATTGCCCTCAATGATCCTTTTGCATTTAGTACAACAACAAAACAAAAACAAAAACAAAGCAAAAATAGGTACTTAATGCAGAGAAAAGCATACTATTGTGAAAATCAGGTGAACAGTGTAATATGCTCTCACAGACTATCCATGCATTAAAAATAACTGGACCCCAAACTACCCACTGGTACTTCACCAAAAGAATAAATCAACAAATGTATCAACCTCTTAATTCAATGCCTGTTCAATCTTTCTATAGGGGTATATTGCTTTGTGTAGTTTTGATTAATATAAAGTACAATATTAAACAATATAATAAATATAACATAATATAATAATATGTGAGCTGCTTGATTCCTTCTAAGATCCCATACCCTGCTCCCTTTTTATAGTGTGTTCCAGCAGGAATTCACATGAAAACATGGGAAAATCATTGCATTTTCTGTGCATATCATATCTGCATCATTTATAAAACTGGAAGTCCATGTCCCTATGATGCCATTCTGCGTTAGTCATATTCAAGCTTCACATTATGCCTCTGCCACAACCTCCCCTCCTTTCTTGCTTTCCATTTTCGAAGGAAGTTGGATTTTAGTTTCTCCATTGACTGGTCTACAATTAACATAAGATGCTCTTTTAAGTAACTAAATAATGAACAATTACACCATGTATAATCTCCCAAACCAGAGTGGTTCCTGGTACCAAATCTTAGGGCTCTGACTCTTTTTTAGCACGGTTTTGTCTGGATTGTCTTCCTCTGTGCAGTGCTTTATTGCCAGGCTGAACAAAGATGGTTGCAAGTCTGATGTGACCTTATTAAAGTATGGTAGAGGGACACTACTTCCTGGCATAGTTTAAGAGTTTAATGTGTCAAATCTGTATAAAATATCAGTATCTGACCCAACAATTGGCATGAGTTGGGAATGGGACACAATGGCTGAAATTAAGATTTGTTGAAATTCTAATTCTTAAAGGATATGTGTTAGGTGACTAAGACATGAGGATAAAGCTCATCCTATGAATGGTCTTATAGTCCTTCCAAGAGTGACTCCAGAAAGATCCCTAGTCCCTTCCATCAGGTGAACTTCCAGCATGAAAAAACAAAAACAAAAACAGAAAAACATCGATGAAAAAGTGAACCCTTAACCAAATCCAAATTGCTACAGTCTTGATATCGGCATTCCCAGCCTCTAAATATAAGACATGAATTTCTGTTTTGAAGACAGTTTAGAATACAGTAATTTTTTTGTTATAGGCTGAATAGTCTGAATTTCCATCACTCCAATAAAGAAAGAATATGAACAAAGACATATGCATTTAAATGTATTCCTCATCACCCACTTCTTTTCTAGCTTCTTCCTCTCTCTCATTTTCTGATCTTCATTTTTATAAGGCTCTTCATGGTTTGCTGCTTTTTACCTCTCCATCCTTTTCCCACAGACTTTCTTTTCTTGGCTGATGGGAGGATGGAGGCTATCTGAGGTTATCCTCTAACCAGGATCAGATCAAGAATTATGTAGTTAAGAAGGACACTCATAGACTGACTTGTGAGAGACTAGAAGGAGAGAAGGATATGATGCAGAATAAGGATGAAATTAGGTATAAATTAGGTGCAGTCTGATCTATCTCAATAGCAACACCCATTAAAGGCTGCAATCTGTTCAGTGATCCCAGTTGGCCAGATCACAGGTTCTCTCAAGTCTACATACAGTGTGGCTGCTTCATTTCATGACCTAGATACAGTAGGGGACATTTCAGTAGGAATCAATCTCAATTACTGAATAGTCAAAGTTCTATAAACAAACCTTTTCATGTATTTTAAGCAATACAGCTCATGTTGTTTAATTAATATCTATATTTATACAGGACTAATGACAACAAAACTTAAAATATTGAAAAATTAGCAAAGTTAAACATTCAACTAAAATGTTTAAATTTAAATGATCTTATTAATGTCTGTTTTATTTTGTATTCTGCTAAATCTTTTATTATATAAATAAAATTTTAAAATGAAAATGAAGGTAGAAAATTGAGAGACGAAGGGGCTAGAAGGAAGGGGGGTAATGAGGAATGAAATGTTTATTTCTACATTCACATTCTTCCATTATTGAACTAGCAGAAAACTTAGGAGGTCTGGTGAACACTCATGATTTTATCTTTCTATTATCTTTTATTATCATTTTTTATTATTTAAAACAATTTTACCTTAACCATTTTATGTTTAACAATCATATTCTTCCTCTTCCCCAAGTCCTTCCAGATTCCCTCCCCCTTTCTACCCACCCAACTCTAAGTTCTTTTTCAACAGTCAAACAAACCACCCAATACAATAACCCCCCCAACAGGCATGTTAGGGTATTTATTTTAATGCATATTGCAACATATGAACAACATATTACTAAGTGTGTATATAAAAGGACACATACAATATTATTTTGAGATGTTGGTCAATTAAATATGTGCTAAATATTTTATGGAGCTAATAATGTTTTCATTTCTAAAATTCTAAGAAATTCTGTGAAAATCAACAACTAAAAAAGATATTCAAATATAGGTGACTGAGTTACTGTTTCTAGAAATCCACATTTATTTTATTAATCTTAAATTTTAATATAAAATTCCCCTTAATTGGTTTCTTCTATTATACATATATTTTTCTTGAAATATTGTTACATTCTGCAAATTTTACAGATAGTCGTGAAAGGAAATCCCGTATACTGCAAGAGAGTAGATGCGTATGGAACTGCACATATTTAAATGTGCTTTAGGAAATGTTATACTGCATTTCTTACACTTTCATGAATCAGATGGAATGGTCCCAGGATTCCCAGAAGGCAAACTGGAAGGCAAATGTGCGATTTTATTCTCAACCAGCTTTTCAATGGGTACCTAGGCCAGGAGTAAGAGAACTTGCAGCAATGATGCCTATCTTTCCTATCCTAGACAATCATTCTATGCCAATCACTCTATGTTCAAACTGTTATTCTTCCTTATTGAAGATTCTCTTTCTGGGTAATATCATTAAGCAAGGAAGCTATTCTTCAGACCCTTTCTTACAGATACCTTTAAATACCACTAATTCCAATACCGCCAAGGTCTTTTAAAAGTTATTGGCCATTTATATTATCTAAGCTTTCCAGATTTAGAAAATCAGTCATATAATTTCCATACAATTGGTAGTATCATTTAAAAAATCTTGATGGAATTTTTGCTATTAGAAAAATACTGTTTAAACACTGGCCACAAAGACATGCAAAGGCATTTAATTATTATAAAGTCTGAGTTTCAATTAAAAAGCTGTGTAAAAAAATGCACAATATTCTTGGTTTTAGCCATTTAAAGTATATATCGAATAAACAGACCTGAAAGCCAGTATTTATTCGTGGCTAATGAGTATAAATTATTTTTAAATTTTAATATTTTCCTATTTCTCAGATTCTTCAATCGAAATATGTCAATTCAGTCCCTTCATGCTTGCTTCATACATGAGCCACATTTATAAAATAATGCTGTAAGAACATTTAAAATTTGACTTTTATCCTGCCAGAAACTATTGCCCTGCCTCTTTTTCAAGAGTCTAAAGACACTTAAATAAGAGGAGCTGTTTACACATGAACTAAGAATGGATTTCCTATAATTTTAAAGTCAAAAATAGCAAAGTAATTGGCATCTGCATACCAAAAGATATCACTATTCTAGTGATGAATGAGGCAGTCAATCAAATGGGAAAAAATAATCTTTACCAGCCATTCATCTCACAAGGTTCAATATCCATACAGAGAGTAGCAAAGGGAGGGGGACAATTTTAAAAAGAGACATGGAACTAAACAGAGTTCTCAAAAGATAAAATAACAATGGCTAAGGGATATTTTTTAAATGCTCAACATCCTTAGACACCAGGGAAATGCAATTTTTAACTACTTTGATGTTTCAGCTTATCCCAGTTGAATGGCTAAGATCCAAACAAATCAAATGATGTCAAATTCTAGCACGGATGTGGTTTGAAATGGGAAATACTTATTTTCTAACAACAGGAGTAAAAAGTGGTGCAGCCAATGTGGAAATCAGTGTACAGTTTTTTTTAAAAAGCTAGAAAAAAAGTTTTACCCCATCATCCACCTAAACCATTCTTGGGCATATACCCCAGAGATGTATATCCTACTTCAGAGCTGCCTGCTCATTCATCTCTCATTGTTCTCTGTTTATAATACCCAGGAAATGGAAAAGAAATCTATCACTAATGGATGAATAATAAAACAGTGGTACATGTATACAATGGAATATTATCCAGCTATTAAGAAAAAGTACTTAGGTAAATGGATAGTTCTATACATTGTCATTCTGAGTGAGGTGACCCAAATGCAGAAAGACAAACATCACATATTCCTCTCATTCATAGCTGCAGTTTCCAATCTTCAGATCTGTGTCTGCTTCATTTTGAGTACCCATTAATTGGGAAACTAGCAAGGGGGACATAGATGTGTCCTTTCAAGAAAAGGAAGAAAGAAAATAGAGATATAAAGGGAGAAAAGGGAAATAATAGTGCAGGAAGGGTTAAACAAGGGTGGATAATGGAAGGGCAAGGTAGAGAAGGGAACATTGGGGGAAGGGCATAACTACCACCAAAGACCCAAAGAAGTCATTTGAGAAGCAACTATTGCAGTCCCCAAAATATAAACGTGTACATACAAAAGGGAGTTCAAGTAGAGTTACACTATAATAACACAACGTGCCCTGAACTAGACACCACAGGCTATAACAAAGAACCCAGTACCAAGAATGCATTATTTTTCTGAGGATATTGGAAGTGAAGTCCAACCTCCAATTATTATAGGTTTTTGCCAACATGCTTAGTTACTTCACAGAATTCAATGGTAAGATCCTATTGCTGAAGATACTACATATGTCAATCATGGAACAGGAAGAAATCAAGCTAGTAATAACTTGGAAGACTCATCCCTACTCTCTAACATTCATAATGCTGGATATGCATGATACCAGAGGAGAAAATTAATCTTCAGTCTTACCTAGATATGAACACTGTGAGGTACAATGATGACTGGCCTGGAGATATACCTACTAGTGAATTAGGAGTTTAACTGTTATAAGAATAACAGCTACTTTCTGACGAGATTTAAGGCTTGTTCCACCAGATAGAACTCCCATGCCTGACACCATTACTAGGGCCAAGACCCTGTGTCTAGGCAGGTCATGAGCCTTGGAGGACAGCCTACTTAATGCTCTGCTGAAGGGACAGAGTATTAAATTGACTCCTAAAGATTTACTTACTCATAGATCAGTACATCTCTCAACTTCATCCATGAAGCTTCTACTTTTAGTAGATGATGATTAACACAGAGATGCTCAACTGGTCAGAGAAAGACTGTCAGAACCAGACACAGTGGATGACTATAAAGAAATGGTGTTTTCCAGACATAACCAGAGAAGTTGCATATATGAATTCCTAGCAACTGAGACACCATGAACATAACCCGTGTAAGCTCACGCCAGAAAAAATCCAAACATAGAGAGCGATGTGGTCAATAAGTCCCACTCCCAGCTGATGAGTTAGTTACTGGTAACTGGTAGGGGCAAGAACTTTTTTTTCTAGGGTATGGCCTCTGGTATGTGGAACAAGCACCAGTGCATGCTCACAAACCATAGAGTATATATCCAGCACTAACTAGACCTGATGGGTTTTAAAAACTAAGAATACAAAGTTTGTAGGATGTGGAATGAGGGATGGATCTAGAAGCTGAGGTAGTAGAAGTTGAATATAAGCAAAACATAATGTATGAAATTGTCAAGGGACTAATAAAACATTTTTAAATAAAATACAACTTTATCTAAAACTCACACAGTTTAGATGTTGCTGATACAGTTAAACCTTTCTATTCCTTGCCCAGGCAAAACAGTGTAGACTCAGAGTCAATACCTCATCAGCTGACATGGATTCACGACTTGGAAACATACAGAGACTAGTGCATCCATATCCACCAGGAAGAAGCCTGGATTATATATAAGGACAAAGCTAGTTTGTAAGAGGCAAGAAAATTGTAAAAGCAGAGTAAAATCCCTCTGTACCAAAAGGGCTGATTATATATCTTATTAAATGCTTAAACTGAAATTATTTTTCATGGATTTTTAAATGGCTAGACTAGCTTTGCAATGGTGAGAGAAATATTGTTTAGTCCTAAAACATTTTCTAATAAATCACTTGAATCAGTGTTATAATAATCATGTTTAGGATGTATACACGGGGTTTCACTGGAGATTAAGCCTACAAAACATAAGGTCATACAATTACAAAGTAACATAGTTTACTTCTTGGAATAATCTCCTAACATTTTGCCCTCGGTTTTATATGTTTATTAAGGTTTGGTAAACCTGTCCTATTAAATTACCATCACCATCTRGTTTGGCTTTCAATTCTACTAATATCTATTGAGTTATGTGTGGCAATTGCTATTTTACAGAAAATTATATATTTTGCTTATGTCTATCTACTTTAATAAAATAATCCATTATATCATCTTTATTGTTATAATTGCTTCTAAGGCTTTAATTATATATAATTTGATATCATACCAATTATTTGTATTTTCTTTTCTCTTGGTCAGTCCTTCTAGAGCCCTTTCAAATATAGATAAGTATTTTAATTGAATTTATTTTAGTCCCTTATTTTGAAATGTATTCCTTCTCCGTCTCAACTTATGAGTAAGCTTTCTAGAAGGATGGTGGCTTAGCTGCATTTTCTATTTACCACAACCCATCTGCCTAGTGAAAAACATACAGTTCTTGGGCCAATGTGTTCAAAAGGAAGAAAAAAGTGGTTAAATTAATTAAGGTATCTGTTACATCACAAAATTCATATCCTTACTAATATGTGGGGCAAAAATGGTGTTAAGTGTCTTAACTGGGTAAATATTTGATATCTAGTTTTCATATCATAGAAAAATAGATAATTAAAATGGATATGTGAGAAAGAAGATAGCCATTTTAGTATAATAGATTATCTTTAAAAAAAATTCCCAATGAGTACAAAGGAAATATTATTAGCAATTAGATGAGGCCAGAAAAACAAATGGGTCAGAAAAAAGATAGATAGGTAGGTAGGTAGGTAGGTAGGTAGGTAGGTAGATAAATGTATAACCTAAAAATAAAACCGAAAAATTAAAAAAAAATAAGAGAAGCACATTAGTTGCTATGCTAAATATAAAAGTAATTTCCCAAGTAAAAATAAAGATTCTTTGGAAATCAATTTACTAGTTTCTCAGAAAACTACCTCAAAGTCCAGCTATACCACTCAGCATATACCCAAAGAATGCTCCATTATATCACAGGGGCATTTGCTCAACTGTGTTTGTAGCAGCATTATTCAAAATACCCAGAAACTGGAAACAACCTAAATGTCCCTCAACTGAAGAATAGACAAAGAAAATGTGGTACATCTACACAATGGAATACTATTGTCTTAGGAAATCACCTCACTGCTAGCAGCAATCCCCAATGTTCCATATGTATATTCTTGAATGAAAGACAAATACATGTAGCTTTATATTTAAATATGTCTTAAATAGCTTCATGGCTGGACCACTCCCAAACTTTCATGTCGTTAATGCCTCCACTCCGATAATCCTGAGTTATTACTTACAAAAATCTATATTACATCTTTGCTACTCTGGACCCAATGGGGGACCCCCTGGGCCCACTCTTCCCAGGCTCTTTCATGATTGGTGTACTCTTTCTTTTTCAGTTCTCGAGCCTATATCTATTCCTTCCCTGGCATCAAGATTGTCCTTCTTCCTCGGTCCCTTTGCCAGCAAATCCTAAAGTCCTGCCACTGTCTCCCTGCCCAGCCATAGGCTGCCAGCAACTTTATTTACCAATCAGAACTACCTGAGGGCAGGGCCCCTCAGCATCTTATATGTGGGATTCATGTGTAAATTTGGAAATCCAATTAACCTAACACAAGCATTAAACCAAATCCACAACATCTTTCCCTTTTCTTCCATCAAAAAAGGCCTTTTCTCTCAGGTATATATTAAACATATATTAAACATATAACATAAACATATATTAAACAGTTATGTAAACTATAAGGCGTGTTATATACTAATAATGTCCAGTCTATCAATTTTGTCAATTTAAGTACATTACTTTAACATCTATCCTAACTTAATGTTTACAATTCTATACCTGAATTGTGTTTTGATTTTAACTCACAGTAACATCTGACACCATCTTTTTAAATCTACATCATTTTCCTCAATGTTAAACAACTTGTTTGATTTTGAGACTCTAACTAGTCTTCAGCCCTGTCAGAGATCCAAGAACAATTAGGATGTGGGAAGAATTGGTTCCTCAGCAGAGCCATGCCCAGCCACACAGTTTCTCCCCAAGTGGCTCAGGTTCGAAACAAAAAGCATGCTAAAGTGGCCCATATCGTTTTAAGGATAGAAGAGAAGATGAATAAAAAATGATTTAATTACTTTTAAAGATTAAAAAAGAAAAAATGCTTTAAAAGGTTTTAAAAAGGTCTATGTCATGGCAGGCAGCTGGGTTATTTAAACATGGAGATTACTTAGCCTAATATGACAAATTAATAGCCTAAAAATAGATGTATACAGTAAGTATAAGATAATTTAATTAAACACATAGGGAAGGATGTTAATTCAAGATATAAAAAGAGATAGGTGACATATATCTACCCACATAGATATTAATCTCTGCAGAAGAAAGAATTTAAGTATACATAGATGAATAAATAAATTTAGGCCTTGATATCACTATTAAAAAGCCCTGAGGACCATTAGAAAGAATCGAAACAGGCAACCTCAGGAGGTAGGAGGTAGGGGGACCCTCTAGAATGTACCGCAGACATGGGAGGTGAGAGACTCTCAGGACTCAAGGGAGGGACCTTAGATGAAATGCCCAACAGTGGGGAGAGGAAACTTGTAGAGTCCATCTCCAGTTAAAAGACGGGGCATCAAGTGGAGGGAGCACGTTGCCATCTCACAGTCAAAAACTCTGACCCAGAATTGTTCCTGTGTGAAAGACCTGCAGGAACAAAAATGGAGAAGAGCCTGAGGAAAAGGAGATCCAGTGACAAGTCCAAATTGAGATCCAGCTCAAGGGGAGGCCCCAAGGCCTGACACTATTACTGATGCTATGGTGTGCTTCCAATCAGAGGCCTATCATGACTGCCCTCTGAGGGGCCCAACAAGCAGCTGAAAGAGTCAGATGCAGATATTTACACCCAACCAATGGATAGAAGATGCTGACCCCTGTGGTTGAATTAGGGAAAAGCTGGAAGAAGCTGAAGGGGAGGGTGACCCCATAGGAAGACCAGCAGTCTCAACTAACCTAGACCCCCAGGATCTCTCAGACACTGGACCACCAAACAAGCAGCATACACCAGATGTTATGAGCCCCCCCAAACATATACAGCAGATGACTGCCAAGTCTGGACTCAGTCAGACCTCAAGAGACTTGGGGTCCCAGAGAATGAGGAATGTTGGTGGGGTGGAGGTGGGGTGGGAACATCCTCGTGGAGATGGGGGTTGGGGAGTAGGAAGTGTGGGAGGTAGAACAGTTGGAGGGTGCACTGGGAGGGGGATAAAGTCTGGATTGTAAGGAAAAGATTAAAGAATAAAAGAAATCTTATAAGAACAAGATAGGGACCCTCAAAGTCTTACATACTAGATTCTCATATTATTTTGGGAACCCAATTAACATAATATAAACATTATACCAAATCTACACTATTCAGCTATTAAAAACAAAGACATCATGAATTCTGCAGGCAAATGGATAGAATTTGAGAATATCATCCTGAATGAGGTAATCCAGAGCCAGAAAGACATGCGTGGTATGTACTCACGTATAATTGGACACTAGCCATACAGTGCAGGACAACCATGCTACAATCCATAGACCCAAAGAAACTGGGTAATGAGGAGGTCCCAAGGAAGGATGTGTGAATCTCACTCAAAGGGGAAACTAGTCAGTGGAGATGGCTGGAGAAAGGGAGCTGGGTAAGAGAGGGGGCGAGTAGGGGATGGCGATCAGATGTGTGGATGGGGTCAGGAGAGGACTGGGAGTAAGAATGGAAATTGGTAGGGGACATCTCTGGCGACTAGTTGGAGGTCTGGGATGGAGGAACATATGGTGAGCTTATGGCGATGACCCTAACTGAGATCCCTACCAACAGGGGATAGAGAGACTGAAGTAGCTACCTCCTATAGCTAGGCAGGGCTTCCAGAGGAGGGAGGGGACTTCCATTCATTCACAAAACCTTAAAAGTTGTCTTGTCTACAAGATGTGCTGGGACAAAGATGGAGCAGAGCCTGAGAGAACAGCCAACCAATGACTGCTCCAACTTGAGACCCATCCCATGTGAGAGAGTCATCCCCTGACACTATTAATGATACTCTGTTATGCTTGTAGATAGGAACCTAGCATAAGTGTCTCCTGGATGCTTCATCCAGCAGCTGATGGAGAAAAATGCAGAGATCCACAGTCAAGCATCAGGCAGAGTTCAGGGAGTCTTACGAAAGAGTGGGGAAAAGATGAAGTAGAAATTTCTGGTTTAACAACTCAGTTCTGTCACATGATGTTTATCTGGAAGCTGTCTTGTGAGAACTTTTGCTAAAAACAGACACTTGAGAGGCATTACAATGTATAGAAAGAATGCAAATAGAACTCCAGAGTGAGAGGATTCTCTTGCAATGCAATACCACATAGCACTTTGCTTCTTTACTGATCTTCACTTTGTAGAGAGAAACTCGGCAAAGAACTTCTCATGGTATTCCAGCTGATTCTGGCCACTTCCGCTTACTCATGCCAATTTGGTGGAGCCTTGCTGTTTCTGCTGGATTGTGACACCCCCTACTGATTCGTGTTTGGTGTTTGCTATTGCACTGGACTTCTGGCATCCTGACAATGAAAAGTGGAATTGCCACAAGGAACTACTTCCAAACAGGAACGCAACACCTTTTTCCTATTAATGTTCTTTTTTTCCACAACTTCTGGTTGATGGGCTAGAAAGGAGGTTGAAGTGCTTAAGAACCCTAAATAAAGTAGATTTTGAAACATCTAAGCCAACAGATAGAAGTGGGCAAGCTGGAGGAGTTAAGAGTACCACAGGAAGACCTACAGAGTCAACTCACCTAGGACATAGGAACTCACAAAGACTGGACCACCAACTAGGGAGCATGCAGGAGCTGGGAATAAACCCCTACACATTTGTAGGAAATGTACAGCATGGTCTTTATGTGGGTTCCCTAACAATCTGAGTGAGGCTGTCTCTGCCTCTGTTCCCTGTTATCGAGTCCCTTTTCTTCCTACCTGGAGTGTTTGGTTAGGCTTTAGTGATAGAGGGTGTGTCTAGTTCTGCTGTGACTAGCTCTCATGGTGGGTTGGTACCCAAGGTGGGTTCCCCTTCTCTGAGTATGGGAGGAGAAAGTGTGGGGGAGGGATTTGTAAGAGAAGAGGAGGGAAAGGAACTGCTACTGGGATGTAAAGTAAATAAAAATAAACTATGGATAAAAAATTGTAAATTAAAAAATAAAGATTCATGCATCAGATCAGGTTTTTTTTTATGAAAAGTCATATGTTACTTTGAAGAAACAAAAATGAAATAGAGTGGTAAAGAAATGATGGAAATAGCAAATGCTGGCAAATATGTACAGTGGAAGGAACCCTTGAAATCTGCTAGTGGGGATGCAGATCCAACAGCATGGTAACTCCTCAAAACATCCAGTACCACTACAAGGCAAAAGCAAAGGAAATAATGTGCCAGAGGGACAGCTACTGTGATATGTTTTATTCTCAGCACCATTAACAATAATACAATCTAAGTGTTCATCAATTGAAGAATAGATGAAAATAATTTGTACTTCCTATAATCCATCTAGAAATRTAAAGGTAAAGATTTTAATCATACAGAAATGAGACAGATTTAGTGTATCAAAAATGTAATAATAATAATAGTGTAGAGGGCAACAGAGAAAGACATCTAACATTAGACTGTGGCTCCCTCCACAAAGTCAGAGATTAACAAATTCCAAGTGCAGCACAGGAAACTTCTTTTCGAGTTGTTGATAATGTGAGTCCGAGAGTTCCCTAAAACAATACAGTCTGTTGTCATTTCTCCTGGCTGCAACCTAGAAATTGAAGGGAAGAGTATGTTTCTAAAGACACCACACACCTTGGACAAGACTTACAAGCCGGGCGGTGGTGGCGCACGCCTGTAATCCCAGCACTTGGGAGGCAGAGGCAGGCAGATTTCTGAGTTCGAGGCCAGCCTGGTCTACAAAGTGAGTTCCAGGACAGTCAGGACTACACAGAGAAACCCTGTCTCAAAAAAACCAAAAAAAAAAAAAAAAAAAAAAGACTTACAGGACTAGAGCTGGATCTGACTTGGAAGCTCCATCCTTGAAGACTAGCTCCAGGGTATCTCAAGAGGCTAGAGAAGCTGCCAATGGAGAAAAGCAATCAACAGCCCACCTAGTTTTAACATCAAAACAATGATCAGTATGGCAAGATATCTCTAAGGTTACAAAAGTGACATTTATATTCTGGGCACAAACAACAGCTATCAAATTGGACTTAAGCCTTACTTAATAGTAGGGATTCCATGTCTAGAACTATAAACTTACTCTACTATCATGGCTAATAAGGCCTTGAACTGTAATGGAGAATCTACTATTTTCTTAGTCCGGCATAATTTCTCACTGCCTTCTGAATACGTACTGTTGTACACAAAGATACATGTAGCTCTCACCCCTTACCAAAGAAGCTTCTTTTTGCAGCAGAGGGACACGATTAAAGAAAGTCACAACTGATCAAAATGCAGAGGACACCTGACTTTCAGACACCCAGATCCAGCTGATAAATCTATAATACGACTACCACATCTAAGGCTCGGATAATATCACAGAGGAGGGGGTGGACAAAAGGTTAGATCCAGCGGATCAGGATTATGTCTACAAGATAGTATCTTCTATACATGGTAAGGAAGCTGTACCATGGAAACTCAATATACTTGTCTAAACAAACCTGAAAAATGATATCACCCACTGTCATGCCAATGTGAAAGGGGAATTTCACAAGGCTCCATCACTAGCTGAAGACCTCCAGGCAAGTAAAGGCTGCTGAAAGAGGGAGAATCAGGTTTCTCCAGGGATAAACCCTCCATTGGTTATCTAACTGCAAACAGTCAACCCTTAAGGAGTATGCATATGAGCAACACCACAGTCTCTCAGCAGGTTATATTTATGAATACATTATGTTATATATATGTAACAATAGTAATAAAAGACTAAGAGGTCGTAAATTTGAGATAGGGTCACAGGGGGAGTAGAAGTAAGGGTGAAAGGGGAAATGATATAAACATTGTAGTCTCATATGAAATTCTCAAAAATCAATATGTAAGTAAAAATACTTTTAAAATTCCAGTGACCTGCCCAACTTGGAATCTATCTATACCCATAGGTGGCCACCAAGCCCTGACATTATTAACAATGCCATGCTGTGCTTGCAGATAGGAGCCTAGTATGGTTGTCATTTGAGAGGCTCTACCAGAAGCTGACTGAGACAGATACAGATTCTTACAGCCAACCATTAGATTGAAGTAGGGGACCCCATGGAAGAGTTAGGGGAAGGATTGAAGAAACTGAAGTGGATGGCAACCCCATAGGAAGAACAACAGTGTCAACTCACCCGGGCCCCTGGGAGTTCCCAGAGACTAAGCCACCAACCAAAGAGCACGCATGGGCTTGTCTGTGTCCTCCTACACACATATAGCAGAGGACTGCCTTGTCTGGCCTCAGTGGGAAAGGATGTGTCTAATTCTGCAGAGACCTGATGCCCCAGGGAAGGGAGATGAGGGGTGTGGGGTGAGGTGGAGGGAGTGGGTGGGGTGTGTGGTGGGGTGAGTGGTGGGGTGAGGGAAGCACCCCCTCAGAGGCAAAGGTGAGAAAGAGATAGGGTGAAGAACTCTCTGAGGGGGGGACCAGGAAGGCAGTCAACATTTGGAATGTAAATAAATAAAACAATTTTAAAATACTTTTAAAGAAAAATATTAGAGGAAATTTTATGGATATGTAGGGCACATACCACAGACTAAAAGAAAAAGGCATGTAAATAAAATATATAAATCTCAAATGTCTAACCATTCTTTTCATATTGGCTCATGTTTTTAAGTGTCAAATAATTATAATTTGGCTCATTTTTTGAAGGGGCTCCATTTCAATACTAGGTTTTGTATTTATTTGTCAATCTAATCAACATTTCATTCCCTTAAATCTTCAAAGTTTCTTAGTGTATATTATGAGATTAAGACAATGTACCTGCACTGCTAATGTCTTTAAGAAAATATAACAAATGTACTGTGGAGCAAAAAATGAAGTGAGAATTGGCATTTCATTCTAAAGATTGAAAACATTGGACACGGCCAGAGCATCAAATACTGATAGAAAATAATTTTTACTAGACCTTGTTGAAAATTTTAATTCACTGGTGCAAGATATTTTCTAAATTATTGGATGATTTTATTTATAGTTTAAACTGGCAACCTTAGTTTAGAAATATGGGAGTTCTTTGAGATAGCAAATATTCAAAGTACTAACCATGCATTATCTCACACGGCATATGCAATTACTGAAAAATAGTTGTAATTTAAATTTTCTCGAGTCAATTAACATTTGACATCATTATCAAGAGGGTCTTCGTATTCTATGAGTAATTGTTTGGTGGCTTAATTAAATACATTTTACTTTAGGTAAAATATTTTAGTCTTTAATCTCATAATTTTCTAGTAAAATTTTAATCTTCTACTAGACCTTATCTAGAATAGATTTATTTTTATGCAAGAATTCAATGTGCTTTATAGTTGGCCAAAATCACAAAGTCATATGTAAGTATGTATGTATGTATGTATGTATGTATGTATATATGTATATATATATGTATGTGTATATATATGATGTTTAATATTCTGTATTTTCATTAATATTCTAAATATCCATCAATATTATGAAAAAGCATAACATAACCTTGCTTGAATTTTGTGGTTCAGCTTCCTTCTAAGTCCTACCTGTTTTTTTGACCTTTAATGTAGCAAACCTAGGTAGCACAAGTTATTACATGCAAAATTTTTATGTTTTGTATTCCTCAGTATTATGTTTTCTTAGGTTTGTCAATTTGTATGGTATCTAATCTCCAATTAAATTATAGTTGGTGATATTGCTCTTCAATGCATTTTGTTGACTTTGCTGATATATACTATGTGGTGTGTGTGTGTGTGTGTGTGTGTGTGTGTGTGTGTATACAAGGTACATCTGTGCATATCATGTGTATGTATGTGGAGGACAGAGGTCACTCTCCCCTTTATTTCTTGAGACAGTGTTTCTCACTGACCCTGGCACTTGCCAGTTCTGCTGAGACTGACTCAGATCATCTCAGGAGTTCTCTCGTCTGTGCCTACTTAGTTTGAGGATACAGGCACAGGCTTCCACACTTGACATTTGCATAGGCGCTGAGGATCTGAACCCAGGTTTCCACATGGGCACAGGACACATTTAACTGGACGAGCCATTTCCACAGCCTCGGTATTTTGCTTTATTTTCCCATTTAAGAAATATTTTGTTAATCTGTCTTGCTAGATCCCTTTAAAGAAAATATCAAGAATTTTAAAAATGACATTCTACATGGTCACGTTTTCATTCATTATTTTTTCTTTGGGGGTAGTGTGTGTGTGTGTGTGTGTGTGTGTGTGTGTGTGTGTGTGTGTGTGTGTGTGAATCTTCTTTTTCCTATTGTTAGAAATATTTTAACCTCCAACTATATTAATAATAAATATTCCTTTATTCTCTAATTTCCACCATTGGCTTAGAAAATATAAATTATGTTCCTAACTTCCTTGCTCTTGGGCCCTGGGATTTTAGCGCACTCTGCTGCTCACTTTCAGCCTGGGTCTGACTTTTGGCCTTAACACAAATGAGGCTCTTCAGGCCCCACTGCCCATCAGCATGCATTCTGTCCATGGCTGTGCCCTCATTTCTTAGACAAGCCGTTAGCTGGACATCCAAGTCCCACTTAGCTTCTTGTGTTTCTCCTCTAGTCAAGCATGTAAATATCTTGCTTTTCAGAATGCTGAGCTTATAATTTTGCATTTATCCCTCACTTTTGGTTTGATGCACCATGTGGGAGAAAATAGGGTCAAGGGTTCTCCTATCAAAATCCTTAACAGATCTTGTAAAGCCGATAGCGCATGTTATAATTCAATAATCAGAACCATGTATACTTTCAAAGTGAACACACTGCAAATGTATGCATACCAAGTCTTTATATGTACACACTAAAAAAATGCTAGAATGTTTGTTGCTCTGACAAGTAGAATACAAAGATTTTTTTATTTTACTTTGTATGTCTTAAGCAAAAGTATTAAGATAATTTATTCAATTTTATAATGAGACCATAAACATTCATAAAAGCTACTTGGAGGAAAATAAGCATTAATTAGCAGTGATGTTAAGATTCTAAAATAACAACACGAATCCAACAGGATCTCCTAAGGAAAATAATTAAGTAAAAAGTACATGAATTTATGGAGGTTTGGAAACATTTCTGTATCAGTGTGTCTCAAGACTCAGACAAAATGTTCTCCCCCATGCTCTATCAAAGTACTTCAGTTGTAATGGTGACCCAGGGTCCCCATAGATGCCTGTGATTAAATGTCAGTTAATCTTCAAAAGGAAGGAACTGCTCACTTAATTCACTCTGTTCATGGCACGGCTCTTAGCAATCCCATTACTCTTTTTATTCTCTTTACGCACAGGTAAGAGACACAGGAGACAGTCGCTAACAAGTTAGATAGAAATTAAAAGCATAAACAGTGTGATTAAATGGTGTGCAGTTTCCCTCCATGCTCTCTATAGAAGTGGAAGAATAACCTGCCCACACAGAACAAGTGTGCGGTTAGGCAGTAACGAATGCAGCTGGCAACGCAGTAAGGGTCTGCTTGGATGCCTATTGCATCTGCTGGAAGTGCAAACAGGGTGTGGTTGGATGCCTCTTGCATTATTTTATGCAATGTATTCCTGCTAAAATTTATATTATTTTAGTTGTTTTCTTTTTATGGGAATATTCCTTCCCCGCCCCCCGAGTCAGGGTTTCTATGTATAATCTTGGTTGCCCTGGAATTCACTCTATAGAGCTAATTGGCCTTGAAGTCAGAGAAGAGCCTGCCTCTGCCTTCTTAGTGCTGGGATTAAAGGGGTGGGCACCCACACTATTTTATGTGAGTCTTACAAACCTGCTGAGCCTGGAGACCCAGAATATTTAACAGGTGCTTATGGGATAGATGGATGAGTGAATGGTTGTAGGGAAAGAGAACATTCCAACGGGCAAGAAGGAACACCGCTGAAGACCTGGGAAGTATATATGCAAAGTGGCAGATGAGTTTTCAATGCATTTTCATTCCTTTCAACAAGTTACTTGTTATTTTGCTCCAGTGCACTATTACATATTAAGACCAATACGATGAGATGACACATTTGTAAATATGTTGCTCTCTTAACTGAGGCTAAATAATGAAATGATTTTAATTCTCGATTTTTAAAAACTATTTAAGGAGAAAATTAATACCAAAACACCATAATTTTATCTTTCCCATATTTAAAAAAATGCCTCAGGTATATTAAAAGAGCAATCTAGGTTGGATTTCTCAAATTTTCATATTCTAATTTGAATATAAAATGTAATTCACTGGATAGAATCTCGAATACAATAAGAATTGATATAAAATTTTTCCCATTTAAATGTACAGTGTGACTGAAGCTGTATGTTAGCTAATTTAGTTAATGCTTCTTAATTGGAGTGTGGGAGCACATAGGGAGGGAACCGTCGCAGTATAATAGGCTATGGATGATAGAGCATCTGCATAAAAGAACGCAAAGTGAGTTGGTAAGCTTGCAGTAGACACATCTGGCATGTCTAGACAATGTAGAGATGGGAAAAAAGGTGTTAAATATAGGTCTACAAGCATCATGAAGGACTTCTGCAGGATTATATGTGCAGAATAACACAGTTTCCAATTCAGTGCTGCATGTATACAGCGGTGGTTAAGCAGAAGAATATTAATGAGTCAGACTGTGGAGTAACAGCTTAATCATTTGAATGGACCAAAATTACACAACAGCGAATGCCCATGAGCTACAATGACATGGCCTCTTAGAAGCACTGAAAATAACTTTTACCACATGGCTCTATCATGTAATAGTTAATACTCTGGACTCTGAAAAATCACCTTTTCCAGGTTTGAATCAGCATACAGAGTAAGATCATGAAATTGAAAATATTCTCACAGAACTCCTAGAGAGCAACTGTGCACTCTATCTCAAGAAGCTAGGCGAAAGGATATTGAATATTTCTGGAGTAAAATGGTGATAAACATTTTGGGGGCAGATATTAATTACATGCTAGATATACATATTGAACATCATGTGCTACCAAATTACCATGTGCAATTTTTGTGTTACTGTATAAAACTTAAATATTGTTTAGTATAAGCAAATATAGTAAAAAACTTGTATAGATTAAATATTATTCCCAGTGTCATTGTTTTATAGAACATATATATTCAAAGTATATTTTACTTTTTTCATAGAAGGAAATAATACACATATTTAACATGAATTAGACAGAATCCATAGGAAAAATATAGTTGACCATACAGAGGAATAAATTATTCTCAATCATTTTCTAATTATGATAAAAATAATTTCCATTACAAATATTTGGAGAATATTAAAGTATGCAAACTAACTTTTTAGTTAGTTTAGCAAGATAAGATAAGATCGCATGTAATCTTACCATTAAAGACAGTATTGCAATGTAACATCTTTCTGGTTTCCCCCCCATTTGAACGTGGGCATAATATTAGCACTGAATAGCATTCAAGGTGAGTGTACACTGATTCACTCAACAGGTGTTTACTGAAAGGCAACCATATGTCATAGTAAGAATCTACACTCAAAAGCATTGTCTTTGGGAATAGGGAGTGGCTCAGTTGGCAGCATTGTCTAGCATACATGAAGCTCTGGGTTCCATTCCCCAGCTCCATAGAAATCAGCTGTACTCCTGTAAGCCTAACTCAGAATGGGCAGACAGGAGGATTGGAAGTTCAAGAGCATCCTCAGCCACACAGGAAGTTTCAGGCAAGTCTGGAATGCATGATACCCTGTCCTAAGACAAGACCAAACAAACAACAAACATATTTCCACGACTTAAGTGGCACTTCCCTTTGGATGAATCATTTTCACTTTATCATTGACTTCTGGATTGTTTCAAATTCATCCAGTTACTTTAGAATGATGAAGGCATTCTGTGATGTTTACGGCTAGGCACACACAGGTTTTCTGACAAATAGTAAACAACTTCCCAAAGCTTCCTATTTTCTTTTGCAAAGAAAAAAATTCAAGATTTATGTTGTGAAGCTAAATCAAATACAAGCAAACAAAAAACAAAATAAAACAAAACAAACCCAGACAGATGGCCCCCCTTAAAACAGCAGGCTTCAATCATTGGATATTTAATTGTGAATATGGTTGAGATTATGGACAAACCCTCTGTGTTCTAATTCTAGTACTCTTGTCCACTATCAAGTTCTAAACCATTTTATGCTCTGATTCCCTTATATGTAGAATAGGAAGAAGGAAAGTACTATCTTACACACTAGTTTAAAATCAAGTTTCTATGGATAAATTATTCAAACACATTACCTGCTTTTTCCTTTACATGGTCTGTGGCAGTGATTTGGAGAGAAGCTATATGGTTGAGACAGGGATAGCAAAATTTGGGGTGATAGAAATCAAACAACTGAAACCCTAAAAGAACTACATAATTTTGACTATAAGGCTTATCAAGGGAAGAAATATTAGAATTGAAAACCGAAGCATTTATATTTCTTCTGGGGCAAAGATATATGTGGATGCAAAGGGGTTTCCTCGAGAGAGACTATGCGCTAACCACATAGAGAAAGGAGCTGGGCAGCAGAGAGGAGGGGCAGGATGGTCGGTAGGTAGGGAGATGTTTCTCTCAAAAATATGAAGTCACTAAGAAGTCTGGTAGGATAAGGTGGAAACTGGTCAGGCCAAAGGTTAAAGATAGTGAGGACTGAGTCACCAGCATACTTACCAGTATCTTTAACACCAGTCAGGCCTCCTTACTAAGAATTGTGATCATCCACAATAGTGTCTGGGTTTTGTAATTGTATATGGGATGGATTCCTAGGTAGGGTAGTGTTGCTACTTTGTTTCCAAGCCAATTCCTGGGTAAAAGAAAGCTCAACTCAATCAGTTAACAAAACAAGCTGCAAGCCTAGATTGGGCAGATCTCCCACCACACTACTCTATTTCCATCCATCTGGATGGTCTTTCCTTCAGACACTTCTCCACACTTTGTCTCTGTATCTCCTTCTGTGGGTATTTTGTTCCTCCTTCTAAGAAGGACTAGAATATCCATACTTTGTTCTTCCTCCTTCTTGGGTATCATTTGATTGTGAATTGTGTCTTGGGTATTCCAAGCTTCTAGGCTAATATCCACTTATCAGTGAGTGCATACCATGAGTGTTCTTTTGTGATTGGGTTACCTCACTCAGGATGATATTCCCCAACAAAACCATCAACCAAAGAGTACACTTGGAGTTTCCCATGGCCCCAGATACGTCGGCAGCAGAGGATGATCTTGTTGGACAACTAATGGGGGAGAGGCCCTTGGTCCTGGAAAGAGTTGATGCTGTAGAGGAATACCAGGACAGGGAAGGGGGGGGAGGGAGAGGGTTGATTGGGGAAGAGGAGATGGCTTACTGGGTTTTCAGTGGACAGGGGAACCAGGAAAGGGGACAACATTTGAAGTGTAAATAAAGAATATCCCTAATAAAAAAAAAGAATTGTGATTGTTTTTCTAAGCAATAGCAAGTCACAAAAGGGTTTTAACTGGTGGAATAATGCGATTGGATTCACGGCTGTGGTATAAACTCAAGAAGGCAAATAGGGCAAATAGGGAGCTATTAATATAACCCATGAGAAAAAATAACAGTACTGAGATGGTGTGTATATGCTTGGCCCAGGGAGTGGCAGGATTAGAAGATGTAACCATGCTGGAGTAGGAATGTCACTAAGGGTGTGGGTTATAAGACTCTCATCCTAGCTGCCTGGAAGTCAGTATTCTGCTAGCAGCCTTCAGATGAAGATGTAGAACTCTCAGCTCCTCCTGCATCATGCCTGCCTGGATGTTGCCATGCTCCCACCTTGATGATAGTGGACTGAAAAGCTGTCACAGGGGGAGGGGCCAGCAATTTGTATGGGTGACAAGTTAAGAGACATTGGGGATTAAGACATGTCGTTTTAGGTTTCTAAGGTAGGCATCAAGGCCCTGGCTACCTTAGAAAGCACAGTTCAGCAGAGGAGTGAGGAGTGGAAACCTCACTGTGGTGAGCTGAAAACTGAAAGTGGAGAAAGAAAACAAACATGTAAGTGTGGGGTCAGGGAGAGGAGAGGCCGAGTGCCCAGCGGGATGGTGAAATCCTTCTTTGCCGTTCACTTGTTTTCATTGTCAATTGTTTTTGAGCTTTGCTTGTTTGTTTTTTAATGAAAAGAGGGAAGATTTACACATTGGTATACATGTCCATTATAAAAAGGCCACTAAAAACACAAAAGGGATGGTTGGTGGAGACACTTGGTGGTAGATGGTATGTCTGACATGTAGAAGGATCCAGGTTTGAACCCCAGGACTGTATGTGTGTATATGTGTGCTTCCCAGGTGGGTATGCTACAAGTAATACTTAATATAGAAACTCACTGGAGGGGGAAAGAATGAATGAAAGGGGAAAACAGCTTAGAAGTCAGAGACTGACACTAACAGGGAGAGAAAACCCCGCCTATATTAACAAACGGAGAAATAGAGTCAGGGGTAGTTTTCCTGTTCTCTCCCGTGTGTCTCTGTCTCTGTCTGTCTGTCTGTCTGCCTGTCTGTCTCTGTCTCTGTCTCTCTGTCTCTGTCTCTGACTCTCCCGCCCCCTCTCTCTCTCTCTCTGTGTGTGTGTGTGTGTGTGTGTGTGTGTGTGTGTGTGTGTGTCCACCCCTCTGTCTGCCTGCCTATTTTTCTCTTTGGCCCTTTTGTATGTTAGAGACACAGTATAATGTAGCCCAGGCTGACTTCTAAATCTTGATACTCTTGTTTCATCCTTGAAAGTTCTGAGATTCCAGGTGTATAACTTATATATTCTTTATGAATTAAACTATGAGATCAGCCACTGAGACAAGAAAGAGAAAGTACCTGGACAGAACACACCAGAGAAACGGGGCAGGGGAACGGGATGCTTGAATTTCATGGGCATAAATTTATGAATCAAGTAATACCTCTCTCATTGCTACATACAGTCTGTCATTATAGGGAAACTTGGTTCCAAAAAGTAGGCACACCATACAAGACCTATACTTTCAGCTTAGCAAGAGTTTGATGTATTTTTAGAAGCCTTAATCTATGATTTGTGTAATCCATTTAAAGGACAAGTAAAACTCATGTGGGTGATTTTCTCTCTTTTTAGAATGTTTCAAAATATAGCAAGTTTCCATCAATTCAAGCAAAGTGAAAGAAATATTTGCCTTGTCAAGATGCCCATATGAATAAAGGAGGTTCCTAATGGACCAGGATCTCACCATGAGCATGTGAACCCAGGTTTTCTCTCTGTTCCCCTCTGACTAGCACAGTGCCCTCAATTTACCATGTAGATGTCTGACTTAATAAATGGCTACAAAACCACGGAGCACAGAGCAAATGCCACATAAATAACTGCTGTCTGATAAAAAATGGTTCTTATCAGGAAAACCAATATTTGTATGTACAAGAACAGTTCCAAGGTCCTTAAAAATAGTTTGTTCTTTTAAATGAGTTAAACACGCCCTCAGAAATCATGTTGACTTTGCTCTCTTGCTTAGCCGAGAGAAACGTTTGTTCTGGTCCTCTTGGAATTCTTTTAATTTCAAAATTTTGGCATTAGAATTCAGGAATATTCATTCTCTCTCTCTCTCTCTCTCTCTCTCTCTCTCTCTCTCTCTMTCTCTTTCACACACACACACACACACACACACATGCGTGCGTGTGCATGTGTATCAGAAGCCTCCTCCCCACACATATCCCCCAATCCTGCCTGTGGCAGATGGCGGAAAAGGTGTAATGGGATATAGGAGGTTACTCAAAGGTGACATTTCCACTTTGGGCAAACCATGGTCAAGTAAACATATTAGCAAATTGAACAGAGGTAACCAAGACCCCCACTATCCTAGCATCTCACTTTTAAACATGCCCTTTTATCAGAGATCATCCATTCTCTCACAACAGGATTGGAATCAGTCTTTGCTGGTGTTGTTATAAATTGCTCATTAATCAAAATGGATTTATTGAGCACCCATACTGTGCAAAGCCTGCACTAAGTGATTCGAAATAACAGGTTGCTTAGTTACCACAAAATGGGAAAATTCCCTTGTGAAGGATAAAATTAAATGAAGGGCAGATAATAAAACATCATCTTTGATGGCATCTACTATTTCATAAAGGCTTCTTACTGACATTACAGCCATTTTCTTTTAAAAACAACTCATTCATTAATTCATTTTTTGTTGTTGCTGCACATTTATATAACTGAGTCACCACCATGAAAATATGAACTCCTCTGCTTGAGAGGAAACAGACAATTTAATCGTGGCAGCACAGATAAATGGAATCTGTGCAATTCTTATGTTAGGAGTCCAGTGTTATCATTTTTATTCCATATGAAATCTGCAGTCACTGAGGCTCTAGCAAAGGACTCCTTAGAGAAAAAAATCCTCATTTTTTTGGTTGAATTATAAATCTCGTTGAATATGAAGAAACTACTAGTTCACTTTCATATCAAAAGTAAACTAGTAGCAATGGTTTAAAAAAGCTTTGCTCATCTGTTTAATAAAAGGGAACTAATATGCATACTTAACTGATATTTTCAGAAGAGATATGTTTTATCTGTAACTGGCTTTACCAGTTACCAGGAAGAACTCGCTTGACTCTAAGATAAGAAAGTCAGGCAGGATTTGACTTGTATAGACACAACTATGCATGCTAATACATTAAACAGGTGTGTTCAGTTATAAGTCTCTGTGTTAAATTCACTGGACTTTTGTAATATGCCAAAATTCATGGTGCCCACAACAAACATTTTTGCTTAGTTCTTGGGCTGGGGGACAGAGGTCCCAAATCAAGGCATCAGCAGGACAGATTCCTTGTGAGGTCGGTGAGAAGACTCTGCTCAAGCCTCTTTGCTTGGCTTGTAAAAGGCTATAGTCTTGTGTCACCTCACACTGCCTTTTTAATTTCTATGAAAAACACAACTCATGCTGTATTTCTGATAGGCACACCAAACCTTTTGACATTGCAATATCACACTGTTGCCATCTCCGAAACTGATGCTAAGAAATCACACAATCCAATCATTCCCYTGCCAAGCATACAAACAAACAAAAACAGACAAAAAGCAAGCAAGCAAACGAACACAGCTTCCAATGTTTTGTATAAGTTTACAATTATGTTCATAGCTTATCCTGAAGCATGTGGTCACAAGTTGGACATGCCACTAAAGCCTACCTAATTGCTTTATTTCTTTTATGGGGATGCTATCTTTAAATTCTGCAAATAAAATCACACCTAGGTACCAAGAATTGGGTTGCAAACTTTTAAAGCCCTTTTTTTTTTGTGTGGAGTGCTGGGGTCTGGTCATTTGCTACGCACCGTGATGTTAAATATTGCCCCCCCAAGGTCTGGTTGCCCCTAAGCATGAGAGAATCTGCACATACACAAGTGATGCTATATAACCTTGTCCCCCACTGCCCAGTTATCCCTGATTGATGAATAAAGATGCCTATAGCCTGTAACTGGGCAGAAGAAAGATAGGCAGAGTTTCAGTTCCTGGACTTGGAGTCAGTCTGAGGAGAGACCACAAGGCTGGGAAGAAGAAAGTAAAGAGAGGAGAAGATACCATGAGATAAGTGAGTCATGAAAACATGGCTACCGGGCTGGCCAATTGGAGTTAAGAGCAGACAGGGTAGAACATAACAAGTTATTAATAGGTTATTAATAGRGAAGTAGATAATAATAATATAGAGGGTAGATATCTGCCAAGTTCTAGTGAATAAAAGGCTTATATAAATATAAAAGTTATGTGTCTTATATCTAGGAACTAAATGATCAAAGGTGGAGTAGAAACCCTTGTTTGAGATTAAATATTTACTACAACAGTGGAGGGCGAACAAGTCAATCTTCAGGTGCTCCTTTTAAGATATGGCCATCCTCTTCCATATCTCTCCTGTCTTTTCCCCTCCTCCCTCCCACAAGGATGGTTGCCAGGGTAGTTCCTATGCAGACTCTCTTCTCTTCCACCTCCTCCCTCCCACAAGGAAAGTTTCCAGGGCAATTCCTATGCAGAACAGCCATTCCATTTTGCTTTGAACCCACACCAGACCATTCAACGGAGTCATCCATTGCATGCATTCCTGGAGATATGGATCTCTAATGCACTGGCTATTTATTTCCAAAATGTCAGAGTCTATGAAGGGAGAAGAAATGATCTTTACTCCTACATAGCTCTCAATATCCCTTCCCCCTTCACTACCATTACCTTTGGCTGGATAGTCATTTCTTGTTCATTGTATACTATTTAAGTTGCCTTTCCATGCTGAAATAAAGACCATGACAATGAGAAACTTTGGAGAAGAAAGGGCTTATGGTTCCAGGTAAAAATCCATCATTGAGGGTAGTCAGGGCAGAAAGACAAGAGGGATCTTGCAGCAGAAACCATTGAGGAATGGTACAGGCTGGCTAACTGTCTGGCCCATGCTTAGTTAACTGTATAGTCTAAATTATCCTAGGCTTAGGACATGAACCTAATGATGCTTAGGACTGGGCCCATCAGCATCAATTAATAATCAAGATAATTACCCATACACATGTTCACAGGCAAGTGTGAGCTAGGTAATTCTTCAATTGAAGATGTTCCTCTCAGATGATGTTGTGTCAAGTTGACATTCAAGGTTCTAACCAGGAGACACATTGATCAGCTAAATATTCTTCCTGCTTCCATCCTCGCCTCTAGACAAACAAAACCAATTTTGTTTCTTTATGGTCATTCTAGAACAAATACCAGACAATGCCATATTATCCTCTCTTTCTTAGTATTCAATCCACCTTAGCAACATCCTACACTCTATGAGGTTAGTCTCTGAGTGAATTTCATTCTTCCATGCCCATGGAACTCTACAATACTGTCCCTTGGCTACAGTGTCATAAACCTTCTCCCATCCATCCATCTAACCTTCTATAGTTGAGGCCAAAATTGGGGGCATCTGTTGGAAGGAAATCATAACTCACATTCCTCTTTTCCTACAATCCAGAAGTACTTGACTTTGCTTTTTACACTTACTAACTTCACATTTGCTAGTTTGGGGGACTTGCACCTTAACTCTATTTCCTTGGCAACACTTAACACAATACACAGAACACCAGAGATGCTCAGTGCACATATATTGGATGGGGAAGTAGGTAGATTCCACCCATCCAGTCCGAGACTTGTCTGCATTAGGAGTTGTCTCCACATCTGCAAGTCCTATGGTAGCAGAGGGAACACATATGTAATTCCAAGAGAAGTCAGTGTCTCCCCCAAGTTCATCAGTTCACTAGGCTGGTCATGAAAGGATAGTGCAAAGCAAAACACAAGTTATAAAGTACTCATAGCAGCAGGAGACTTGGAAATGTCAGGATCCATGGGTCCTAGTGATACCGGTGAACTGGATAAGGAGAATGGAACAGTGGTAGAATAGGGGGTGCAAACTGTTTCCTAATCTAGCCAATAAAACCACGACTATGTTGATGGTATGTCACTAGCTTTGGTGTTTACTGAGAGCAATTACTTGAGTCCCTGCCAGGAACCTATATTCATTTTTTTATTCCTATAATTAAAAAACACATAATTTCCACTTTAATTCCTCACTCCCTACTGGTAGAATTCATAAACACCGCTCAAAAGAGCAAAGCACAAACCTTTATGAATTCAGCTGGGTCAACTTGTCAAGCTGATTTTTATACTAAACCCAAATATCAAAGACAATAGGGGGGATCATATATCCATGCAGATTAACTTGTATTCCATTTAGAAAACAAAATGAAACAAAAGCAAAACTGATGAGGAATTTTAATCCAGCAACATGGCTGCTCTGGTGAGGGGTCATATCCAAAAACCTTGGTCTATGTGATCTGCCACACACCTTTAACCTCTCATGCACCTAAAAGGTATAAAGTTAGTTTGTAGAAGGAAGTAACCATGTTCAAAAGTGATGTCTAACTGAAGGGCAGACGAAGTGATGTATCAGAGAAAGATCTGATAGAATGTGCCAGAGATAGGATATACCTAACTCTTATGAGAATGGCATAGGAAAGAGAAGCTATTTAAGCTACAAAGCACAGGAGGAGACCATCAGTCAGTTGTGAGTCTGGGTAGTGAGTGCAGTGCAGTGGGGCTGAGTTTGTTTGTGACTTCCTGCAGTTCAGTGCAGATAAGCAGAGGCAGTTGAAGCCAGAGGATAAGATGGAGCCAGAAGATTAGAACAATTTGTCTGTTTGTTTGGGGCCAAGCAGAGCAATTCAGTGAGAAGCTGAGGGAAGTCAGATTGAATCACTCAGCTTGGAGAGGAGTTTGAGCCCGGACAGCTGAGTTGAACCAGCCAGCCAGAGTTCAGAAAGATCTGGAAAAGGTGAGCTTATTCAGCAGTAAGCCTCTGAGACAACAATTATATTTGTTAAATAAAAGTTACTTTTACAAAATAACAGCAACTCAGATAGTTGTATGAATTTGTGCTTTCCAAAAGCAGCTAGACGAATACCTTCTTTTTTTTTGTTGTTGTTGTTGTTGTTTTTTCGAGACAGGATTTCTCTGTGTAGCCCTGGCTGTCCTGGAACTCACATTGTAGACCAGGCTGGCCTTGAACTCAGAAATCCGCCTGCCTCTGCCTCCCAAATGCTGGGATTAAAGGCGTGAGCCACCACCGCCCGGCGACGAATAGCTTCTTATGCTGTGATGTAGTTCAAGTCCCCTTATCAAGGTTCAGAGAAAGCAAATTCCCTCCACTTTAATGCAAGAAGGCTCTTGACTATAGGAGAATGATGTCACCATTAGGAGCTAAGTCTTAAAAAGAAGTTCAGCTTCTGTCACATTTTCTTGGAGTATTTGTTCTTAGAAATTCAACCTACATCATGACCAATCCAAGTAGGCTACAACAGATATGAAAGGTATGGTGTTCATTTGTAGATCTGTTCAAAATTAGCCCAGCATTCATAGTAATCCACCTGCCTCTGCCTCCTGGGTCATAAGCTTGAACCAGCAAACCTGGCCTATGATAACGATCTTGTACACAGATTCTACTACCGTTTTTAGTCAAGATGCCCTAGCTTAATTAGTTGGAACATCAAGCAAGAAACTACAGTAAAGCCATCCCAGAACTGCAGATTTACAAGCAAAAATAAATGATTGTATGTTGTTGTTGTTGTTTCAACTAAGTATTAAGATGGGTGTGTTGTGTGGCAATCAATAACCAGAAGAGACTTTGAAAGTTGGAAATTGGGTGTTCTAGTAAAAACCCTAAAACATGTGGCTTTGACATTGTGACATGTCAGCAGTCAGAAGCTGGGGAACCTGAATGCAAGTGACTATGAACATGTAAAAGCTCAAAGGAGAAGCCATGGGGATTCAAGGAGCTTTGCCAAAGTCATTGGTGAGGGCTTCAAGAGAAAAATAGCCACTGCAAGCTGTGAAGAAGGGTCTTGATCTCTCTGAAGTAGTGTTTGCCGTAAATATGGTCTCTTATCATGGCCCAAAATGCAAGAGTATGTCATAGGCCAGGTGTGCAAGCTCAAGTTTATGACCCTAACAATCAAGAGGCAGAGGCAGGGGGTTACTGTGAATTTTTGGACATCTTCAACAGCATTACCAACTCAGTACGTATATAAAGAACAGGCATAAACACGGTGAAATGGGAGCTTCCCACAAGCCAGCAAGAGAGCTCTCTCACCAGAAGCCTAGACATGCTTGCATACCAGATTTGCAGAGCACAAAATGGTAACAGAATAGAGGTCCTAGCATTTCCACTGGTAATGGGGGGGTGGGCACAGTGATCTTCAGAATCCAGCCAGTGCTCAAAGGAAAAGCATGCCATCCGCAGAAGGTAAATGGTCTCCATACCCAGCCTCAGCTAAGCTCACAGTCCATAGACATTACAATCTGTCAGGTCTCCAGCTAGGCTCCACTGTCTAACTAGACTTGGCATCAATGGTTCTCTACGGGCTGGAGATGGAGCTCAGAGTTGGAGCACCTAGCACATACATAGTACCCTGGGTTCAATTCCTAACATGGAAAAGGAAAAAAAATAAAGGTGGCTTTCCAAATCTTCCAAATGAGCAATCCCGGCTGACACAAGTGATAGAAAGGTGATCCTTGCAAAAAATGCTCTGATAGACTCACAGATCCATGAGACAATAAATTACTGTTGTCAGTACAAGCTTAGAGGCTGTTAAATAGCAATAGGCAGGCTGCACAGGCATCCTCTCTTCACAAATTGTACCTTTTGCTTCCAAGAGAGGTTTAATGTTCTTTTTCATCGCCTTCAAAGGACTCTATGAATTATTATAGCCTTACATATCATACAATCTCACAAACTTTACCATTCACTTAACAAGCTTCTCCGATGTCTTATGGCAGGGCTATTTGGGACACCGTCTCCTCAAATATAGCACTTTCAGAGCTCTGGAACTTTGATCAGAGATGCGAGAAGTGTACACTCCCTGACATATATGCTTCGACTTTCTCATTTTCCTTTCTGCACGGTGTTCTGAGAATCTTCTTCTCGGCCAATTTCCCATTCTTTAACACTTCCTTCACCTGGAATCTCTTAGACCATGTGTACCCTGATGTTTTAATTCACATGTTGTACATTTAATTCTTATGTTGTTTGTTTAACTCATATGTTGTATGTRCCATCTTTTTCCAGTTCTAGAAGCTTACTTTTTCCTCTCAAATATATTGTGGTGTTTATTTTTCCAAAGCTTCTCTTTGCCTGAAATTACTTCAGCATGATCTCTTTATCTTTGTGTGGCCATTTCATACTCTACATCTGATAATTACAATATGTGAAGTGGTTTCAGGTGTGAATATTTTCCCCCTTCTTTCTAGTTCTTGTTGGAGGATCCCTTCTCTTCATCTTTAATTACTTTGAACTGCTAATTTTAATAGGAAAAATATTTGATGGACTTATTCGGGTGTCTAAAGAAGAAAGAGTATTCTACTCTCCTTCCTAAAAGGCTTATAATTGTTTCTGCTTCATTCCCAAGAGTATTTAAACTAAATTCAGTCTTCAGAACTTCTACACGAGGTGAATTTGGGGTGTTAATCTGTACAAGGGCTAGTTCACACTGGGGGTTCTTAAGGAATCCTTGCCCTTGTCTTGCTCACAACAAATCAAACTGTGGAGTCTTTGGGATGGAGGGTTTGAGACAGCATTATTAGTGATTACTATCCAGGGTAAACCTTAAAGTCCCAGTCTATGGAGGATGGTGCTCATAGTAGAGTCCTCACACTGGGCAGGCATTCTATATCTAAATTCATCTCTCCAAGAACCACATTTCAACAGCAGGTTACTTCAGACAAATTTGGCTTGCTGCTGTATGGGCTTATCACTTGCTCCAATACTTTGGACTACCTGCTTCTCTAATGTATTGATAAAACGGGCTCTAAAGTCAGGTGTGATCCAACCATGTGAATTTCTCATGAGCTTCTTGATGCTATTAAGACATTTCTCCTCTCTACATTTTTACACAGTATTCCTTGTTTTCAGCAGAGAGTTGACCGGAACTAAATTAGCCTTTGTACCTTAGCACAACTCTTCTTTGTCCCAAGGTCCTCAGCATTCAGGATACTTCTGGCACATCAAGGAAATCGAGATATTGACAGATGACTAAGGAGAACCCGCCCTTCTACACTTGCACTATCCCCACCATAATGTGCCAACTCACACAGAAATAAACACATTTGAGAATGTAGCAGAATTTCTCTATACTTATAACAACCACACTTACCCTCTTTCCATCTCTGGGCCAGGAATGTTTGCACTTACCTGGGCTATTGATGGCTGACATCTACCCATTCTTTTCTTTCATTGAACGTTTCAACTGCAGTACCTCCCTCCACCAGAAAATCCTTCCTACCTTGAAACTAGACCAAGCCTTACTTTTCCTAAAATGAATTATCACTTCTTTCTCTTCCCTGCTTTTTTTCCTGTGCTGCCTTCATAACTCTTTAATATTGTCCATGTAACCTGTATTTTCCATTCTCAACTTTATTTCCAGTCTTCAGAGTCTCATGGTTTTACCATTTCTCACCTGGGTTTACAAGCTCACTTCTATAAGCAGCCATTAGATTGTCAACCTTTCTCCTGCTCCAAAGAGCTTCTCTTCCAAACTTTACCAAAGGTCCTATTGATATACTAAGTAGCAACTTTAATCTCTCCTTCTCCATTCCCTTTTATAGAAATGTACTGTATATCACAATGGTAAGACAAAAACTCACGTTCAGTCATAGGCCCAACCATCAATTTCTTGTAAATAAGACACACATTCATTTTCTTTAGCACTGAATGGAGACAATATTTGTCTTGCCTTGCCCACTGGTTTGTAACGTGAATTAAAAAAGAAAACCAAAAAAATCAAAGTCCAGGCATTGTTTATGCCTTTAATCCCAGAACTTGGGAGACAGAAACAGGAAGATCTCTCTGAGTTCAAGGCCAACCTGTTCTACATTGTAAGCCCTAGGACAACCAGAGCTACACAGTGAGACCCTGTCTAAAAGCCAGTGCCCTGCAAAACAAAACAAAACAAAAAAAAAAAACAAACAAACAACAATAGAAACAGACAAAAAGAAAAAAAGAACATTATAAACATGTTATAAAGAATAAATTTAGCAGTGAAATATAATTTGAAAAATTAGAAGTAAATAGGATGCTGTAAGGTCTGTATAATAAAGATTCCTGCTACCAATGACACAAAGCATTATATCTTACCAAGGTTCCTAACAATTAAAACACATCCAAGTAGCTTCAACAAGGCAGGCCCATCTCCATGAAGAGCTCTTAATCATTAAGAGGTCTCACATTGAAACCCATGGCTTGGCTGAGAAGCACCTTAAAAAATGTTCAGCATCACTAGTCATTAGAGAAATGCAAATCAAAACAACCCTGAGATTTCACCTCACACCAATCAGAATGGCTAAGATTAAAAACTCAG
>BDUI01000005.1:2900330-2932478 GCA_002335545.1 Apodemus speciosus
GTATATGTATATGTATATGTATATGTATATGTATATGTATATGTATATGTATATACACATACATATATGTGTGTGTGTATATATATATATTGGATATATATATTTCTTAGTCAAAGAGTAAACAGTATTAATCAACCATTATTTCCAATGCCCTGCTCTTTATTTGCCTCCTAGGAATAACCATGTAACTTAGCCTGGGCCAGTTAGATTCAAGGAGAATCCTCTGGAGGCTTCTGAAAGGATATTTTCCCCAGAGAAGTTTGTGAGGAGGCTACTCCGAGGCTCCTCTCTAAGGGAGGGGACGAATTTTGTTACTTTTTGTTTTCTTTTTACTACAATGAAAACTCAAGACTAGTAAAGTTGCAACATTAAAAGTGTTGGTATCTTTGGGTAGCTTGAATAGAGCCAGGACCAGTTTCTTCAAGTTTCATAAGTAAAAATTATAGTATCCTTATATCTTAAGGTATTCCTATTTGAGTTTTCTCTCAGAATTATAAGTATTCCACCCAATACATTGATATTTTTTGTCAATACTGTTAACCATACAACTAATATACTATGGCTAACCRTTTTAAAAGTTAGGATATGAAGCATATCCATATTTTATGTTAATAAATTCCTCAACATATTCTAAACACTATAGTTCAATTAATTGTATAACATCTTAATTTCTTATGAATGATGTATTAGCTAGTTATCAATAATTATTGGACCTTCCCCGTGTGTTACTATGTGTGTGTTTGATTGTGTGTGTGTATGAGAAAGTGTGAGTGTGTGTTTTTAAGTGTGTGAGTGTGATTGAGTGTGTGAATTGGAGTGTGTGAGTTTGAGAGTGTTCAAGTGTGTGTGTTTGAATGTACAGATGTGTGTGTGTGTGCATTTGAGTGTGCAAGAATGTGTTTGAGTTTGAGTGTGAGTTTGAGTGTATGTGATTGTGTGTAAATGTGTGTGTGTTACTATGTTAAGTGCAGAGAGTAAGCACTGGAGGTTTTGTTTTAAGTTAGTAAGACATAGATAGTCCTTGATCTTGGGGAGTTCATAGTCTTCTACAGAAAAAAAATAACCTGCACGATGGATTTCAGAATGAATCACATTTTATTTTTTCTGTTTGTTATCTTATAAAGTACACTTTACAACTGAGAAACAAATAACAAGAATATAAACTCATTTCAAACAATCTCCGACTGTGTACTCTAGGGTGATACAAATTCCATGTGAGCTCCTCCTTTCTCTATAATGATATTTACAGTGAGTGCAATTCAAGGTCAGGGTAATTGCTTTCAGACCACACCAGACCCTCACACATCAAAGAGTCAATTATGTTCACTCTATTCTATTGAAAGCGGGAAATTGGGAGTAATTTATTTTTAACAACAAAGGGTGACAAAGTAGAAAGCATCCAGAGGAAGCAATCAGGAGGGCATGTGCTTTCAAACCCATGTCAGAAAAGAAAATGATGAAAGGAGACACAGTGTTCTATCTGGAGAAGTTGCAGAGCTACACAATGGTTTTCTCAACATATCTGACAGGCTTTCCCTCAAGAGCTAGCTCACAAAGTGGAGGGAAGAACATAGCTCTTAAAAGGCAAAAAACAACAGCAAAATAAAACAAAAACATCTAATGTTTCTACAACAAGGAGAGGAAATTTGGGTCCAAACCCAAAGTAAGTTTTATGAATTAAATAGTATTAATTTTATTATAAAATAAACATGCACTGACAAAATAATAAACTACTAAACTTGACTAGAAAGGAAAAGAGTAGCCTCGTCATGGCTGAAAATCTCCGGGTAGTTATCTGTGGATGAGATTATGGATGCCCATTGCTGGAACTCTCTAGCTAGTTATCTGTAGGCGAGATTATAGATGAAGCGCAGTTGTGGTATTACACCAGAGAACTGGGCTTTGTTCCATGCACTTTACTCTGTGCACCATGCTGTCTCTAGAACCTGCTACAGACCCTGCTGGACAACAGGAGTCAAATAAGCCCCATGAACCTGCTGGACAGTCCACTGTCCTTTAAAGAGACAGCACTGTTGTTGCATAAATGATTTTACCATTTTGCTAGTTTGTTATTGTTTACTTCATTGCCTTTCAAAACTGAAAAAAACTATGGCGTACATATGCAATCCCAGAGGTACATGAGGGTGTGGAAATGATATTTTACATAAAATAAGGCCAGCAGCCTGGGTGAAAGAAAGGAAAATAAAAAGAGGGAGAGAAGTAGGAAATTAAAGACATATTGAGGTTACAACAGTAAAATTGTACAGAGTCTAATCAAAGAGTCTCCATTCTTATCCCAGCTAGAATGGCAAATATCAACAAAACAGTTGACAACAAATGATGGAACAAGTATGGGAAATAATGAGAAGGAGGAGGGGGAGGAGCAGGAACATAAGGAGGAGGAAGAAAAGGAGGAAGAGGGGAAAGATGTTGAGGAAGAGAAGAAAGAAAATGAGGAAGAAGAGGGGGAGGAGAAAGAGGAGGTGGAAGAAAAGGAAGATGAAGAGAGGGAAGAGGAAGAAGAGGGAGAGGAGGAAGAGAAGATGGAGCAGGAGGAAAAGAAAGAGGAAGAGGAGAAGGAAGTGGATGAAGGAGAGAAGGGGAGAAGGAAAAGGAAGAGGAGAAGGAGAAAGAAGAGGGTGAGAAAGAAAGGGAGGAGAAAGGAGAAAGAAGAGAAGGAAAAAGAGAAAGAGAAGAAAAAGAAGGAAGAGGAGAAAAAGAATCACGAGAATGAGAAAGAGGAGGGTGAAAAAGAGGGAGGAGGAAGAGGAGAAAGAAGAGGAGGAAGAGGAGAAAGAAGAGGAGGAAGAGAAGGAAGAGGAGGTAGAAGAAGACAAAGAAGAAGAGGAGGAAAGCAAGGAAGGAAGGAAGGAAGGAAGGAAGGAAGGAAGGAAGGAAGGAAGGAAGGAAGGAAGGAAAGAAAAAGACTTTCAGCACCAAAAACATACATACAGGAGACATTATACAGACTGAGCAGAGTTACACATATTTAGATATATGTATGCAACTATAATTTATGAAAGGAAAGGCCATGCATTTGAAAGAGAACAAGTAGGGTATACCTGGGAGGTTTTGGAGAAAGGACAGGGAAGGGAGGAATGATGAATGGCATTATAATCTCCAAAATAAAATAATTAGAAATGTCTCTAGGTAAAACACTGCATTAAAAATTTCAGAGCAATTCATGGACTTGGTAAAGTTTCAGTGTCATTGCTTATAAAGAATTATTAGGATTTTTAAATCCTTAAAGATGACTTAGAAATTTAATTCTCTACATTTCTTCATGCACAGGCTGATTCCAAATCCTATCTGTGAATAGGGCTACAGTAATCATGGGAGTCATTATAACTTCTCCACATACTGATCCCATATCCTATGGATTGATACTCAGGAGTTGGATGGATCGTGCTCAATATTTTCAATTTTTCAAGAAACTCTATTCCATTTACCATAATGGCTGCATTATGGAACTAATATTCCATCCACTGGTATTCATGGGTTTTATTTTCTCCATATTCACCTAATACTAGTGAATTTTTATCTTTTTAGTATTAGCTATTCCACCAGCTATGATATCTCATTGTAACTTTGATTTCCATTTCTCTGATTATTAGGTAGAAGCCTTATTTACACCTACTGGTCATCCTATATATGTTCTTTAAGGAACAACTCTCCAGATCCTTTGTTTATTTTAAAGAGTTCATTGCTTCTAACTGTGGAGTTGTTTGAGTGCCCTGTATGGTGTCATAAAACTTTTAAATGATATATGGTGGACAACTACTTTATCCTACTTCATAAGTTGTCTTTTCATTTTGCTCTTTCTTTTGCTGAACAAAAGCCATTTGTCCAAGGTAATTTGTTTGTCTACTTTTTTGTTGTTTGTTTTTTTATGTAGATAAAAAATTTGCCCAGACCAATATCATGAAGATTTTAATTATGTTTACTCCTAGTACTTTTACAGTTTCGGGCTTTATGTTTTAAGTCCATTTTAGGTTAATTTTTGCAGAGAGCCTGAGATGAAATACTTCTATGAAGCTAACAAGTTTTCTACAGCAATTTATTGAAGAGAATGCCCCTTTCCTATTTTGTGTTTTGAGTATCTCTGTATCTATAATTGTTTTTCCTTCAAGTATTTTGCAACAGTGTTTGACTGTGCAGCTCAATTTGACCACAAACCTTTCAATCTCCTGCCTCAGCCTCCAAAATACTGTGATAATAGAGGAATGTACTGCTACATCTAACTTTCTATAAATCATATATTAACATAAATTAAATATAAATTTTATAATCTGTTATTTACTTCCAAAAATATATTATGAACTTTTTTCAACGGTAAATATATTTGGTCCTAGATTTTGATGTTTAACAAGATTCACTGATTCTATGATATATAAGAGCAAGACATATTCATAGGAACTATATTCTAAATTTCCAGTTTCATCTTAGATTAGCCTACTGATATGTGGTTGAACAGTCCCCTATGATACTCCTCAGTGATATCAAATCACAGGTTTCAGTGAATCATGTGATCAAAAGGGTAACTCAGTGTTATACTAGAATATATTTTATTGCTAAGCTATGATGTCTGCCAGATTAGGTGAAGTAAATGCACATTTGGTTTAGAATATTTTTAACTTGCAATGGGTTTAACAAGATTTGGCCCCAGTATAAGTTAAACACATCTGCACATGTTCAAGTGATAAATTTAAGGTTAGATTCCCGTATACATGTAATCATAATTTAGTCAGTTCTATCATATTGAAATGTAATGTTTTCCTCTTTTAAAAAAATCCTCTTATTGATAAAACTTGTTTATATGTTCCATTCTTTTGAAAATAGAATTCCCACAATAAAAGGTATATACCATATGTTTAGGTAAAATTAAATCTGTTTCTGAAATTTTCTAATTCATTCCATATGTCAGTTGGTTCTAGGACTAGCATTGCATAGTTTAATTACTAGAGCCTGAAGATTAATTTTGTACATGGATGGATAAATCTCCCCTTATATTCATCTATGTTAAATCATTCATTATTACCCTCATGCTTATTTTAATGCATAAATATTTTCTGAGTTATTAAATAATTCCCTATGCTTTGTTTACTACCAAAAAATCATACTTCCATATATCAGGTCACCTAACCAAGCCAGTCTTCATTTCTTCAGTGCGGTTCCCAGTCAATCAAGAACTCTCTCGGTGAATGCTATCTCAACCATATTTATTTCTCTCCACTGTACTTTGTCCAGATATCCAGTGTGTCCCACTTTAACTCACAGAGAAACTTCCAAACTAGCCTCTTGGCTCTAAGGCTGCTTTTTCTTATATTTATTTTACTTCCAAACATTCATATGAGGGAGCTAAGGCTTAGTCATGTCTCAAGTAGTGTTCTTGCTTTTGATATAACTTTATGAGAGAAGAATTAATGCTATGGACTTAGTACATGTTGATTCTAAGCAGATCTCATAAAGTATCTCAGAATTCCCATACTAGGTGACTTCACTGAGTAAACTAGTGTTCCTCGTAGAAATTATATTCATATAACAAGAACTGGACAAATAACCATGGTACTGTTTAATGAATTGAAGTATAATCCTATTATTATGATAATAGTCTTAATATTTTTAAAGTGTTTTCTGGCATTTAGCAAAATCCCATGTGGACAGCAGGGCAGTGAATACATGCTGAGAGGAATGAGCTCATAAAACAATTTTTCATTTGTGTTCTCTAGCCTGCTTCTTCCACTTACTCGAGAGCTGAAGCCATCTTGCTTAAAAGGCACATAAACACTTAATCAATTGTTGTTTAATTAAGTCTGAGGCAAAGCCACTTAAGGACAATCATACATTTGGATCACTATAGGGAGAACAGCAATATACATTTGTGAAATATTTTGTGTTCTGTGAAACAAACCCTACTTTATTTGCCCAAATGATTCCCATTTAGTGCTCACAACAATCAATCCAATTTTCATTCAGAAAATAGTTTGGAGGGTGTTAAAGGACTTATCTAATAAAAAAGCATCTGTACAGTGGAAGTGCTGAGCTCCAACCTAGAATTCGTATATTTGTATTGTGATTAAACAATACCATGACCAGATATTTACCAACAAATGGAAAAGCAGAAACCATAGAATCTGGCCCTGATGATTTTTAAGCTTTTGAAATCCTTCTTCGTACAGTGAGAAATTTTAGCCTTTGTATACAAGTTAACTGTAAATATATCACTAAATACCAGTCCCAGTAATGGCAACAAAGACAGAAAATGAAGTGACTGATCTTGAGGACTCCACTATACCTATTCTAAGTAAACAGGGCTCTCAATTTGGTGAGCAATTGCCTTTTTCATATCTGGCTTTATTTTATGTTCTAGATCCTAGACTTGTGTCTTTGTTCACATTCTTAAAGCAGTAGCAAAACTGCAGCTGTGTTCTTGGCCATCATTGGCAGTTCTCTTACAAAGAATGGATTCCCAGCCCCTGGATCCTAAATAGATCTCTAAGCCTAAACTGTCTAACTTAACTAAGGAAATTAACATTTTTGATGCTTTGTTTTGCTTAGCCTGACTCATCCTATCTACCCTACTCAATTGTAAATGTATGGATCAAAACAGTGCTTCATCCAAATGACCAGCAGTGTGACTGAGCACTGATTAAATTAATAGGAAGTATGTACTCCCTCACACTCAGAAAATTAAACTATGTTTTATACATTGCTTATATTGTACTTCTATAGATTCTGAAATCTATTGAATAAATCAATTATTATAAGAAATCAAACATAAGATCTTTGAGTAAATAAATAAGTTATTACAAATGACACACATGAAAAAAAGAATTACAGCCATTGGCATTAGAATGTAATAAATCAGCTATGGAATATGATATTGGCTTAATTTAATAGAAGAATGCTATTTATACTAGAGAGAGTACCCAGCCTCCTCCCTTCTGTGCTAATTAATAATTTGTTTTAGTAACGTCATAAAGAAAAGACTAATTGGATTAGCTGACTATGGTAAGGATATGTGAGTTTTCCTTATCAAAGAGGCAGAGAGAGAGTTGACTTTCAGACATAGGAGAATCTGTCACAACAATGAATATCCCAGAGATGGTCACAACTGCTTCACAAACATTCCAATTAGAAACTATTTAAGATTAGAAATGGGTGAAATGTTTTTGAAACAGCTTTGATAGAACATCACTGTGAACTTTCCTCTTATTCCAGCTCATAGCCACATGAAGGTACAAAATAGTTTAAGAAACAATGGATGGAGACTTTACCTAGGGCATGAGGCTAAGCACTGTGATCCACATATGAAGAGGAGGAGAAAGCCAAATGGTATGTTTTCTTTAAACGCAGATGAGTATTGCAGGAAATGGTAAAAATGGCACCATCCTGCGCTATACCCAGGTACTCTCTGCCCCAGAAAGTCTCCTGCCTCTTGGCTAGCCCCAGTCAGCAGTCTTCCCGACTCCGGTTTGCCTGCCTCGAGCTGCTTCTACCTTCTCAGCCATCTACCCTCTGCAGCTAGTTGTCACAAATCCCCTTAACCCAGTAAACCAAAACTCTAGCAGCTTATAATGAATCAGTCAGATTTATATATTAATAAATTCTCAATTCACAAGATGCTCACAGAAATAATAATTTCAGAGCCAGTTGATAATGATATAAGCTGCCCACCTAGATCAGACAAGTTATCCCAATTATTCTATCCTTTATGATATTCATAACTACCTGTGGCTATTTAAAGCCACGCAGAATCTGGATCATCTTCCTCTTCCTCCATCTTCCCTTCTCCCCCCTCCCTGTCCCTCTCTCGGTCACTGAAAGTCTTAGCTCCGCCTCCCTTTTCCCTGTCCAATCACAGGCTTCTTGTAGTAATATTTAAATTAATTGGGGGAAAATTCTGCTACAGATGAGTAAAACAAGCATTTGTCATTTAGTAAATGCCAAAGTTAGAGGAGAAAAAATTACAGGAAAAATAAAACCTGTCTCAAATATCTGAAAGATGGAAGAGAGGACAGAAAGGTTCTATCTCGAAAAGTGCACATGGTACCTACAGGGAAATGACAAGAGAGACAAGGGCCTCATCTTCAGACTGGACTTCTAACAACTGAAGAGTTCATTGGGTTGAACTTGGCTACTTCCTGTAGAACAGTGGCTCTCAACTTGTGGGCTGCAACCCCTCCGGGGGCCACATATCAGATATCAGATGTCCTGCATCTCAGATATTTACATTATGCTTCATAACAGTAGCAAAATTACAGCTATGAAGTAACAACAAAATAATTGTATGGTGGGGGGCTCACCACAACATGAGGAAATGTACTAAAGGGACTCAGCATTAGGAAAGTTGAGAACCCATCATTCTACAAGGTTCTCTCTTCTTAGAGTCTTCATACCAAGCCTGTTCATCTCCTGGGTAGCAGGAATGGCAGTTGAAATGGATGAAGTTTAAGATTTTAGGTAAATTAAAACAATCAGAAAAAAGTATTGAGTTAATATTGTGATACCTGCTTTCAATGACCTTTGGATGCTTATGCTGAGAAAGGACAAAATAATCCTAAAACTTGAGAGTGTGGGTTTGTGGTGGTTTGCAAGTTTGAGATGAATCACAATCCCAAATGACTCAAAGCAAATAAAAGCTTGTGGAAATAACCTGATTTACTCACAGTAATTGTGATATTGTTATACCCACAATATCGAGAGAAATTATCTTCAAAAGATTTTCAATGACATTCAAGGCAGGTGCATCACAATACAAGTATAGAAAAATAGTAAAATAATTTTAAAAGAAGGGCCATTGGGTATGAGAAATTTTGATGCCCACAGGGCAGCCCTAGAGAAGGAACACTGGCTACTATAGTTGGCAGAATAATAGCTTCCCCCTGAGAACCACAGTCCAAACCCTGTACTGCTGACTATATTATGGTGTGCAGATAAGGAGATTCTGCAAATGTCTGTCTGTCTGTACGTAAGTCAAGGATCTGGAGATGAGGAGCCAATATTGAAATAACCTGGCTGAAAGGCCCTTTTACAAAACAGTGTTTTCCAGATACAACAAGCTGGTTGAACACATGAACTCACAGGTACTTTGGATGCATGTACATGACCTGCATAAGATCACACCGATCAAAATTTCAACATGGTAGGGGAGGGGCTCGCTAAGTTCTATCGCTACCTGAACAGAAGTTGGCACCAATGGCTTCTCGGGAATAGAGAATCAGTTTACTTCACGAAGGGACCCAAGTAGGTTGACCACGCATGGACTTACAACCACACGTATAAAACAGCAGTGTCAATTAGATTTGGGGGTGGAAGGCAGAGAAAGAAAGACAAAGACACAGAAAAAGAGCCAGACAGAAAGACTAACAGACACATGGAAAGACATGTAGGTGAAGAGATGAAGGATTAAGAGCATTTGCTACTTTTTCAGAAAACCCAGCACTCACTTCCAGCAGTTCACAACCATCCACTTCACTTCCAGGAGACCCAATATCCTTTTTTGGCCTTCACATAGTAAAGCCTTGGCATGCATGTAGTGCAAATATATAGGCTTAAGTAACACATACATACACATGAAGCAATACATATAAAAACATATAATATTATGTATAATTATTTTTATATATTATATATACATATATATGTATATATGACTACATAAAGTTGGCAATAATATATGGTAGTAGAAATGTGGGAACCGGGCTAGGGAAATAGCTCAGCAGTTAAGAGCACTGACTGCTCTTCCAGAGGTCCTGAGTTCAATTCCCAGCAACCACATGGTGATTCCCAACCATCTGTAATGGGATCTGATGCCCTCTTCTGGTGTCTGAAGACAGCAACAGTGTACACACACATTCAATAGATAGATAGATAGATAGATAGATAGATAGATAGATAGATAGATAGATAGATAGATAGATAGATCTTAAAGAAAAGAAATGTGGGAGCCTGGGAAACACAGAGGAGGCATGGAGAGGTGGGTTTGATAAAGAACACATTGTATATGTGTATGACATTCTCAAAAAATAAATAAACATCTCTTAAAATGAAAAGTCCTTTTAAACAGAAGAGGAGGGAAGATGAATCAATCTTGTAGTAATGCAGCTTGCTAGCCTTGGATGTGGGGATGGCTCATTTGATAAGGCGACTTTCCTACAAGCTCAATGACCTAAGTGCAGATCCCTAGCATTTGCCTAAGAGCTAGATGTGGGGCACCCCCTGTAACCCTGGAGACTGGAGACCAGATGACCCCTGGAGCTTACTGGGCAGCCAGTCTAGGCTAGTTGATAGGCTTCAGGGTTAGTGAGAGGACCTGACCAAAACAAGGCAGAGAACAAGGGAGGAAGGCACCAAACACCATCTTCTGGCTTCAGGAGCCATGTACACACATGCACCCATATACTTGTACATGCATCATATGCACAAATAAAGAAAAATTAAAGAAATCAGCTTGAAACCAAAGACTGAAGGTACACAGATGCTGAAAGGGGTAGAGAACATTCTCCACTAGTACTCTGTAGTGAAAGTAGGAGTTTGTTGTGTGTATGTTTGTTTGTTTTAGTCTAGTGGGATCCATTTTGAATACCCCTAAACCATGAAATAATGAAACTGCTTTTATCCTAGTAAACTTGGGGAATTCGACACAGAATAAAAGGAAATTCATAATACACGGGCTGAAGTCATCAAGAACTGAGAAAGCCTGAGAGGACATCAATTATACCTCAGTGGAAAAAAAGGCTTTGCTATCAATATTCAAAGCCAGTGATTTTTATCTGCCTCAAAGTTAATGTGGGATTTTTCCATCTGTGTGCCTGCCACTTATCTCGAGTCTTGACACAGAATCCTAAAGTGAGTTTGCAAAAATAAGTGTGTGCTGATAGGTGACAATTTGTAAGAGAAAATGAGGGAAAGGAGAGAGGTCAGCCTTTCATCATACATTTAAGTAAATATAAATGCTCTGATACAATAATTGAAAGGCAATAGAATATAAAAGGTATTTGAAAAAGAAGGTATTTGAAAGGAAACAGTTTTAATGTTTGCAGAAATTTATTATAATTAGAAGATGGCAACTCAAGTCAGAGGGGAAACAATGACTTATTTTGTAATACTAGTTTGATGACAGATAAGTCATTAGAAATAAGAACTCTGGAAAAACATCTGAAATGCTTTATCTATATATGTATATATATGATGGCTACATATATATGATGAGTACACATATATATGATGGATACATATATATGTATACACACACACACACACACACACACACACACACACACACACACACACACGCATTCTCTTATATAACCATGTCTGTCCTCGAACTTACTACATAGACCAGGCTGGATTTGAATTTGTGGTAATCCTCCCTTTCTGTCTTCTGACCACTATATTTCAAATAAATGTTCAAATAATGAGAAGATACATCTGTTGTTATATTAACATTAAAGAATGACCTATGACTGAAAGATTGAACAAGACACATAACCAGAACTGAAGGGGGGGGGGAAAGGCTGATAAATCTATGCTGATGCAGGGATTAATTAATTCATTTATTAGGAACCCATTGAAGGGAGTCTTTAAAAATTGTGCTAAGATGCTAAGTATAGCTCTCCACAGTTTATGGCTTTGGGTGGCAGTGGGGGTGAGAAAGGACTCTATTTTCCTTAAGGGGCTGACCACTGGCAGTTTGACCAATCTCCAATGAGTATATGATGGGCAACATAAATTAGAGTTGGTGTGTGTTTTTTCTTTTTTCAGAGGGGCAGGGGTAGGAGGTGGGGGAAGGACACAAGAGTGGAAGGGGGACCTGAGAAGAATGGGGAGTGAGTATGATCTGGGTACATTATGTGAAATTCCCAAACAATCAATAAAAATATTGTATTGGGAAAAAAAACAGAATAAAACTTTCAATGACAAATATGACAAAGGACTCATATCTTTAATCTGTAAACAGAATTATAAATTAAAATTAAAGAGATCAACAGCTTAAGAGAAAAATGAACAAAGGATAAGAGCTGATCATGAAGATAGCTAGAGACACTGTGAAAGGAAAGGTGTCTGCTCTTCTTTATCATTCAACATATGTAAATTCAAGCAATGATCCCTAACCAAATTCCTATAAACAATGCAAAGGGGGCTTAAAATGGGCACTTCTTATATTTCTGTTGGACATATGAGCTAAAAACATCTTCTGGTCTAGTTTGTTTACAGCTACTAGTTGATATGGACTTTAAAACTTATATTTAGCTTTTTTTTCTATTACCTGGTGTCTTAGTTAGGGTTGCCATTGCTGTGAGGAGATACCATGACCAGGGCAACTCTAATAAAGGCTAACATTTCATTTGGGCTGGCTTACAATTTCAAAGGTTTAGCCCATTATCATCATGGTGGGAAGCACGGCAGCAAGCAGGCAGACATGCTGCTGGAGGAGCCAAGGGGCTCCTCCTTGATGGAGGGCTTTACATCTTGATCCAAACTCAGCTAGAGAGAAACTGTCTTCTACAGGCAGCCAGGAGAAATATCTTACATACTCAGCAGAGTTTGATCATAGGAGACCTAAAAACCTGTCTCCACAGCGACACACTTCCTCCAACAAGGCCATACTTCCTCCAATAAGGTCACACCTCCTATCAGTGCCACTCCCTATGGCCAAGCGTTCAAACACATGAATCTATGGGGGCCATTCCTATTCACACCACACTTGGTAAAGGTTGGAGTCAGAACATTTCCATCACAATTCCTAGAGCATAACCATTTATGTATATTACATAGTTACTATTCTCATTATCACTATGTTTTAGTGGATACTGAAATGGAGGGAGGCAAAAGAGGAAAGCCTGCATCTTCTTGTCAAGAATGTGAAAAAGTCTTTTGCCTTGGAACACCATAGAAACAATCCACCTACCAAATGCTGTCCGACAAGAAGGAAAAAGTGGACCCAGGTTCTGGAAAGGCCCAATGCAGCAGTGCAGGGGAATACCAGAACAGGGAAGTGGGAAGGGGTGAATAGGGGAACAAGGGGAGGGAAAAAGACATATGGGACATTTGGGGGGCGGGGAAACCAGGAAAAGGGAAATGAAATGTAAATGAAGAATATATCCAATAAAAAAAAAGTACAAGGGAAATTAAAAAAAATTTTAAGTTTTGCTTAAGTAATGACAATCAATGTGACAAGCTGAATATTCCACTAATGTTAAAACATTTGATATCTTGTGGGAACAAAGAAATAAACATAAACATGCCTACACATGGTGGAAAAAAAAGAATGTGAAAAAGTATAATTATGCTGAGTACAATAGAGAACAGTTTGTAGGGCAGAGGTGGGTGGGTCACAGTGACTTCAGGGCCAACCTGGTCTACATAGCAAGTACTAGGCCAGCCTGGGGTTATATACTGGTAGCAAGTTCCAGGTAGCCTGAGATACCCTCAGAAAAAGAAATAAAGAAGAAATAAAGAAATGAGAGGGGGAAGAAAGAGGAAGGGGGAGAAGAAAAGCCTTTTAAAAAGCTATAATTAGGATCTAATCAAAATCAACCATTGATCATAAACGAGTATTAGGATACGATCCCCTTTAGAAGTTCTCAATATGTAGGGAGCTAGATCCATTGCAAATCTCCTTTCTGACTGACCACTTCAGAATGGAAGGTTTCAGTCTATCCCTTTGAAATTACAGTAGAAGTCTCACCAGCAAACTGCTCAGAAACCCAGGGTGGGCTCTTCCTGGGAATGGGGCTTTGACTGTAGCATGGATCTGACTGCATGTCAGCCCAAAACTGCCCAGATCAGAGCCAGAAGGCCCGGTATGTCTGAATACAACCCTATTTGGAAAGAGGATTGTCGCAGGCATGTGTAGTTTGTTAAAGTAAAGATGCTTTTTAAAATTAGGATGATCCTTTTAATTCAATGACTGCTGTCAACACCGTAGTTTCCTGCTTTGCACCTCCAGAACTGCCATAGGATGAAATGGCTGTGGCTTAGACTGACAGCTACAGGGGTCACAGGACACTAATATAGGGGAGAGACTAATACAGAAGAGAGAACATGTAGCACATGATTATATTGATGAATCCTTTAAAAGGATAAGTAAAATCCTTGACTGATCATCTTCAGTATCTGAAATTTTATCTGCGGAAAGAAATTCACGATTCAGGATTAGCAGGAGAGGGGATTATCCCTGCTTATCATAAAATCACACATGTATAAAAGGTATAAAAATTTTAAACCCACATATGATGTGACCCACAATTTCTACTGGAGAGAAGTTTGTTTTCTACAATTTGAACTAAAAATAAAAATTAAAAGTACACTTTTAAGAATGGGCACTGAATCAGGGTTTATATTGAAGGACTGGAACTTATTTTTGTATGGATTGAAAGGATTAATAAACGTCACTCACAGGAAAGGGCAATGTAGTATAATGTGGTCTACAGACGAAGCTACATAAAATCCAAGTGGGTCTCATGCAAACAATGAAAACTTGGGATTTTTATAAGTAAGTTCTCTTTAAATCAAAAGCTCTAATGATGAACCCAGAGATCTGTGTTTTACCAATATGAAGCCATTTGAATGAGAATTAATGTTGAAAATGATGTACACTACATAAGATAGTTAGTGTGGTGCCCTTCTGCCTAAGTGGTCCACAGATGAAGTCAGTATTATAACTCACGATTTAAAAATGCAATACTCTAGAAGTAGCAAGCTAGGCATGATGTCACAGGATAGCAATCCCAGGGCTCAGGAGGCTAAAGCAGGGTGACAGTGACTTTAAGTCTAAACTGTGCTGTTAGAGAACTCCTATCTCAAACAAACAAAAACAAGTATCATTTGCAATAAAGCATGCATACACATTGTACCTCTTGAAGTAATGATTACACATTCAAGGGTTAACAATGGAAAACAAGATAATATTCTCTTTTATTTTGTTCAACCTTTTAAAAGCCATATGTATATGCTCTATTCGGGCAAAAAAAAAATGGTCTATGAATCTAAATGCCACCTGAAGGTGATGAAACAGTTTCAAAAATATACAACTTTGACTTTTATTTCTGGTACGGTTGTGAAGAAATTTGCATACCCAGGTGAAATTGTAAATAGTGAAATACCAAGAATAATCTTAATGAAGCAAATAAATGCAATTGAAACCATGCCCAACACTAAGCAAAACCAGAGATCATCTCAGTAGGACTCTTCAACAAAAACCCAGATGATCTACTTATGAAATAAAAGGGAATGGGTGTAATTCACTAACAGTATAACAAAATGGAACGTGTTTTCTGTGAAACAACCTTGAAGCTAAAAGATCAGAGTGCATTGCTGTGGTGGTTTGAATAAAAATGGCCTCCACATGCCCACAGGGAGCAGCACTAAAAGGTATGGCCTTGTTGGAGAAGGTGTGGCCTTTTAGAGGAAGTATGGTCTCCTCTGCTCAAACTACACCTAGTGTGGTGCACAGTCTACTTCTGCTGCCTGTAAATCAAGATGCAGAACTCTCTGCTCCTTCTCCAGCACCATGTCTGCCTTTGTGCTGCCCTGCCTCCCACCATGATGAGAATGGACTGAACCTCTGAACTGTGAGCCAATCCCAATGAAATGTTCTCCTCTATAAGAGTTGCCATGGTCATGGTGTCTCTTCATGGCAATAAAACCCTAAGACAATTGCCTAGAAAGTATTAACTATAGGAGAGAGAGAGAGACAGAGAGAGAGAGAGAGAAAGAGAGAGAGAGAGAGAGACAGAGAGAGAGACAGAGACAGAGAGAGACAGAGAGAGACAGAGAGAGACAGAGAGACAGAGAGAGAGACAGAGACAGACAGAGAGAGACAGAGACAGAGAGACAGAGACTGAGATCAGATACAATGAGAACAGGAATATCCTGCTTTTTTGTTTTGGTGGGGGGGGACAGAGAAGCACTAAATAAAACTGAATATTCAAACATAAATAATCTTTACAATTATGTATAGAAACCCAGGACATCCCAGTCAATTTAAAAGTCAATCAATATTCTATATAAATATTCAAAATGTAAATGTTTAAGGCTGTCTATCTATCATTTCCATGAAGAGAACTACATATTATAAGGAAGTGAATGTGACAGACATTTTGTAACATCTTCAGACTTTTATAAAATGCTATTCATTCCTTAGAGTCAATGCAATTTGGGAAGCAACATGAAGGAGTTCAGTTTTATAGAAAGTTAAAAAAATATGTTGGCTTTAATAACCACCAACAACACTGAATCCTTATGATCATGTATCTATAAGCGACTACTAGTTAAATCAAAAAATCTTTAAGATGTCAAAATAAGAATCCCTTATATGTTATCTATCTAAGTTACTTTCCTATTACTATGATAAAATGCTGTGATAAAGGCAACTTATAAAAGAAAGCACTTAATGTGTATTTGTGGTTTCAGAGGGTTAGAGTCCATAATGATAGATCAAAGGAACAGTTGAGTGCTCACATCCTTGTGAACCACAACCACAAGGTATAGAGAGAGATACTGGGCATGGCCTTTAATCTTCTGAAACCTCAGATCCCACCTCTAGTGACATACTTCCTCCATCAAGGATACTTCCTAATCCTTCCCAACCAGTTCCATCTTCTATGGGTTAAGTATTTAAAAAAAATATGAATCTATGACAGACATTCTCATTAAATCACTCTCTGGCCACTCTTAGGCTCATGGCCAAATCATAAGACAAAATTCATTTAGTCCATCTTCTAAAGCCTCCACAGTTTCTACAGTCTCAACCCAGTTTAAAAGTAGGAGGTCTCTTCAGAGACTCATGCACTCTCTTAATTGTAACCACCTATTTAAAAGAAATAGATACTTTCAACATACGGTGTTACAGAATATAAATTACCATTCCAAATGGGGGAAATGAAGACTTTGTGATGGCATACTAGACTGAAGCAAGGCAGAAATCCAGCAGAACAAATTCCAAACCATATAGCTTCGTGCCTAATGTCAAAGGGCATAAATGGCTGCACCCATCTGCCTTTGCTGTTTGCAACACTTCTCTCTCGCCTTGGTTCCACTTCTTCCTGTTAGCAGCTTTTCCTGACAGATGTCTCACAGTGCTGGTATCCCTAGTGTCTTGGGGTCTCTAACCCAATCCAGGCTTCATTTTTACAGTTTCGCATGATAGCCTCTTGAGGTCTCCACGCAGGGACTTCCCTGCCACAAGCCTATCCTTGGAGGCTTTTCTTAGCTATAGAGGAAGATTTCACAATCCCCTCACTATGGTATCCTTTATAATTCTAAAGCTGGAACCAAATGGGAAGCGCTTTCAAGTTTCACCTGCCCACCTGGGATTGAGCCTGTCCCCGCTGAATTGCATTTGCAGAAGTGACAGAAGCTCAGCTGGGTGGGTTCTTTCCCAGAGAACATCCCTCCCTTTATTCCACCTCAGAATATGCCTTCTGCCCATCTTCTCATCTCATTCACCACAAGCCTCAGYTCCAACATTAAATTTCCTGATGCCCTTTTTACTTCAGTCTGTATATTTTGTATTCCTTTTGTCTAGTTGCTCTTTTGATTTGTAGACCTTCACGGAGTGTTTAATAATAGCCATGCAACAGAGTCAATATTAGGTTGTTTTGAAATCTCCACAAAGGAAATTAGCCCAAAGCTTTTTCAATTAGCAGATTATTAGGTCATGGGCATAAAACAGCACTATTCTTTGCCAAAATATCCCAAGAATGGTCTCTATCCCAGTTGCTAACATTGTTCCCTGTTGAAATCTCTTGATCTGGATTGCTATAGCCAACATCGATCACGGCACCATTGTCTTCCAATGTCCTACTCAGATAATCCATTAAGCTTCACTCACAGCATTTAACTGCATCCTAGTCCAAAGTTTCAAAATCTTCCACATTCCTCCAAAAAAACAGCAGCATAACCAGGCTAGTCACAACAATGGCTCTGAGTACCAACTTCTGCCTTCGTGGCATTTCTGTGATAAAGCACCACTATAAAAACAACTTGTAAAAGAAAGTGTTTAATACAGAAGGTCAGAATCCATGAAAATAAACAGCTGAGAACTCACATCTTGATCTACAATCATGAAGCAGAGAAAGGGAGACCAGGAATGGCTTGAGTGCTTTTGACCTTCAGCACCTACACCCAATGACATGAATCTCCCAGCAAGGCCACACCTCCTCATCCTTCCCAAACAGTTCCATCAAACTGGGAATGAGCCATTCAACCATATGGACCTAATACAGCCAATCTTATTCCAGTCATTGGTCTTCCTACTACCCATGCTTGCTCTGGTAACTCAAGCTCCCTCTACATTCCTTTACTCAAAACCAGATGCTGTTTTACTTTACTTTCCAGTTAACCCTAAGACAACTTTCTGTTTCATACCAGTTAGATTAGCTTGGTAGTGCATTTGAACATACCTTAATTCAAATTTTCCATCTATTTAATAGTCATCAAATAGATACTTTAACTCTGAAAAGAAAGCATACTGTACAGCCGTTCAAATCTACATTGAACAATAAAGAACATGAGTGAAGATAAATACGAAAGATGGTACAAATGTACTCGGTTTGCAACTCTTCTCCCTCCCCAAAAGTTCAAAGCAACTTCATAAAGAAATGATTACAGATCCATCTTGACATGCTTACAACACACAAACATGTGATTAACACAAAGCAGTAACACAAATAAGAGAGGATGAAAGGAAACTAAATTAGAACAAAGTTTCCTAGATGTACTGAAATCATGTTGACATTAACTCAAACTATGTTATTTGAGGTTAAAACATTAATTGTAATGCTCAGACTACCCACTAAGTAAATAGCAAAACTAAATTCGTTTTATTGTTTTTGAGGAGATCAAAGAAACACTAAGATATAAACATTATAGTCGAAGACTTTTTTGTACAAAGAAAATAGTAATAGAAGAACAGAGGAACAAATAGGGTATGTGGGTAACAAACAGTCACATGGCAGACATAACATTGCCTACCGGTCATGGCATTAAGTGTACACATGACACTCAGCAGTCCAAATAAAAAGATTGGCCGAATAAATGAAATCAGGAGATAGATACTGTCTAAGGAGGTGACGTGTTATATTGGGCTCATGGATGCTGTGGCTGAAATCAGAATCATATGGCTCTGTTGTCTGGAATGAGCCCCACAGCCCCCATGATAACAGAGAAAACAAGCAGAGTCACATGAAGAAGAAACTAAACAGACCCCTTGCCTTACAACAATCCATCCTCATGATAACTAATCCAGTCCTGTGAGAACTACATCAGTTTCTCCCAAAAATCACGTCCCTGTGAAACTACTGCCTTCTAATGGCTCTGCCTATAAAATCCACCATCTGTTAATACTGTTACATTGGGGACAAGCTCCTGGCTTGTGACCTTTGGGGACAAATCACAGCTGTAGAGCTTTTACTCAAAGCATGCCCATGGCAGTCACAACCATATTGCCCTACCCTTATGGGGGAAAGAACATCAAGAAGCACGAATAAGCTTTATATGCAGAGGTCAGGTTAGCTGGGACAGTGTAGTGATTTTATTGTCAATGTGGCACAAACTAGTCCCCTAGAAAGAAATTTCTCAGTTGAGGAACTGCCTAGGTCAGGTTGTCCTGCAGGCTTGTCTAGTTGATGTAAGAGGGTCCAGACTACTGTTGGCACTACCATCCCCAAGTAGGTAAGACTGTGCTGTGTAAGGAAGCTAGCTGAATATAAGTCCAGGTACATGCCAGGGAATGAGACASTAAGTAAGCAGTGTTCCTCTGTGGTCCTGCCTGCAGGTCTATGACCTTACTTCCTTTAGTGACGGACTATAAACTATAAGATAAAATAAACCATTTCCTCCCTAAGTTTCTGCTGGCCATGGAATTTATAACAGTGTATTTCAACTGATATATAAGGAAACTGTCATGTTATACTTTGCCTTCTTTATTATATGCAATGATGTGCCAAAAATGAGAATTATATGTTATTTATTCCCTTGGTTCCATAGGCTTTATAGGATTGTATTTTGTGTGTTTTCTTGAACATTTGTAAACAGAATGAAATTTTACTCTAGTACCATATAATTTTCTTACCTACCGGGAATTATTTCTATATTAAAGATTTTCTCTTTTACAGAAAAACACCACAGATTGTGCCATGCATGGCATCATTTTATAATTGATGGGCAAATCAAATTATTTAAAATATTAAGTACCTTAGTCAAATTTCCCTATTCAAATACATTTTAAATATGTTTATATATAAATACTCTACATGAAAGAATAATAAAATAAATAATAAAAGAATTGCTGAATTCTAGGTGTGAATAAAGTACTATATTTTACATTTAAGTAAAAAAAAATGTGACACTTTAGATCTATTTATTCCAAGTATTTGATTGGAGGAGGATGACTTTTTAAATGCCATGTGACATATTATAGCTTGAAACTAATCTTTTAACAAGTCAAAACTATGGCATTGCTAATTCTCAGGAATGATGTCATTGGAAAAGATCTGGCGCATAATCTACAGAGGGGTAAGGGACTGCCTACACATTCTTATAAGTTTTGGGTCCTATGCATTAGCAAAGAGAGATTGGTGTGAATATATTTATCTTTTAAATACTTGATAAGCATTTTGTTAGCTCTTGATGAACATATGAATAAAAAGAGACAGAAACTCAGTATTTCACTCTAAAGAAGGCTCCACTTAGTCAAACAACCATCTTGAAACAAAGCTTGGATTTCACTGTAAAATGTAACACTCTAGTAAATATTCCTTTTCTAAATGTAACAAATGACTAATCAGTGCTTATACTTGGTCGGTCTTTTGTGTCTGAAGGATATGGTCATACTCACCAAAATAACCCCAAGAAATTAAAAGGCAATAAAAATCGTTTTAGAATACAAAAAAAAAGTACTTCTTCACAAAATAAAAAAAAAAAAAAACATGATTTGAAAATGTCAAACCCGGACTGGAGAGATATCTCAGAGGTCAAGAGCACTGTCTGCTCTTCCAGAGGTCCTGAGTTCAATTCCCAGCAATAACATGGTGGCTTACAACCATCTATATATAATAAGATCTGGTGCCCTCTTCTGGGTGCCCTCTTCTGGCCTGTAGGCATACATGCAGGCAGAAAGCTGTATGATGTATAATAAATAAATAAATAAATAAATAAATAAATAAATAAATAAGCCAGAACCCTCCTTAAAAAATCAAACCTACCATAATCCAGTTATTACAGGAACATAACAAATTATACAACCCTGATGTCAGCAAAAGTGTTCCTCCCTTAAGCCATAAACATGAATGCTTGAACCTACAAATTATAACTCCATTGATACCAGAAAACACCTCCCTATCAAATTGTATTATTAATTTAAAGTAATAATTTTAGAACTACCATATATAATCATTGTGCAGAGGAATACCCCTTCTTTGGAATACACTGTTAAACCCTTGGCTATCTGTGGAATTTAGTGTCCCAAGTCTCCCTCCCAAGTGGCACAGAATCACATGCATATTTTGTGTTCCCAAGGGTAGAGAGTTCAGCCAGAAAGTCAAACACCAGCTCCTCTGTCTGTGTCTATAACAAACATTTGCCAACAGTTTGCAGATTTTCCATCTGAGTTGCGTGGAGACAGAGACATTTGGTTTCAACATTTACTTGGGTAATTGCACCATGTAACTGATTGCTTACTCTGTCGTGGCTTTACAAAAAAAAAAAAAAAGGATTATGCATTAAAAATTCAGCTAAAAAACGGCATACAGTATAAAATAACTTCTTAGGCCAAGATTAAGCACAAAACATCGTCCTACTGAAGTTTGTAATTTACTGAAGCCTAAAGACTGCATATTAAAATTAAAGAAAGCAAAGCAATACAAATACATTAAGAGACAAATAAAAGGAGCATTTTACCTGAGACCGCAAGAATCACACTTAAAGTGGGATGGTGGAACCGGGAAGAGAGAAGTAAATATATTACCGAAGTTCCCACCTAGTTGTTCAGTGGTTTGTGAAAGGTAAGAATGTAAACAGAAACAACGCCATCATACCTCATAAGGAAAACAGATTGTCAGTTAGGATAAACTTCCCACTAAGCTGTGTATCATGAGTATACAGGCTTGGTCTCAGGAAAACTGGAAAATGTGATAAGGATTAATCAAAGGTTCTATAGAAACACATGCTTCTTAGCATGTATATTATAGTGAACATGCGTATGAATTATCAAAAAAAATGGCTAATGATGACTCCAGCAAATGATAGAGCAATCAAGGAACAACACTCATGGCTCCGAATGAATTCACCTTTTTACCTGACAGTCTGCAGCACCAAATCTTACTGTGGGTTGCAGCAGAACCAGGCGAGCTATGGATACAGTGACAACAGTAAGAGTTGTCACAATGACCTAATATTACCTGAATACACAATGACCTAAAATTAATTGAAAACCAACCATGCCAGACTGCTGCTGGGAGTGCGTGCCCTGCTTGTGTCCCGAGATGTCACTGTGGCCTTGGTGCACAGTGAAGTGAACAGGCGTGCATTGCAGGATGCATCTTCCCATTCAACAGCAACCAAAGCCGCCTGGAACACACCAACTCTTTAACCTTTTATTCTCCTGTTGTGATGTTGTCTCTGAGGCTTCCTACCTTCACCTGCTATCCTAGGCCTAGTCCTGGAAGCTTCTAGCCTCTGCACAATCTAATCTAGGCCTAGAATGTTTTCAGTCTTTGAGACCTGCTGCTGGATAAGCTCACTCTTTCTTCCTCTTTCTTAACTCAAGCTGTCTGGTTCAACTTACATGTTCTGGCTTAAACTCCTCTCCCGGCTGACTTACTCAATCTGGCTTTTCTCTTGGCCTCTGAATTGCTGTTTGACCTCAAACTAACTCTAGCAATCTGTTCTAATCTTCTGGCTCCTCCTCATTCTCTTGCTTGTTCTGTCTTACTGTGTCTAGCTTGTTCTCTCTGCAATCTGTCTCTGTAAAACTCTCCCAGTAACACTGCCTCCTCCTCCCTCTCTGTGCTGCTCTACCCTCCCTCTCAACTCTACTGCACTGTCTCCACGAGCTCTGCTGTATTCCTGCACTGCACTCTCTTCTGCTGGACTGTCTGTCTCTCCCTTAAGTAGCTTCCCTTTCCTTCCTCTTCTCCTGAAAGTTGGGCATATCCTAATTCTGCCAAATCTTTCCCTGATTTGTCACTTTGTCTACCTCTCAATTAGACATTACTTTCAAGCGTAATCTGTTTGAAAGTACAGATTTTTTTTTTTTACTGTTTGAAAGAACAGATATCGTACTTCCTCCTAAAATCTACTTTTACCTTCATTTTTGGGATTAAAGGTGAGTACTAAGGATGTGTCTGTATTCTGGCCAGAGAGACAAAATGTGAGTGGTAAAGGCCGAACCACACCCTAACTATAAACGGGCTCAAATATCCTGTAACACAAGTCAGATTTGAAACTGGTGTCTTATGAATTGCGGGTTTTTTTTCTATGCATACAAAGCTTTCTTCTCTTAGCAAAACACAGCAGCTTAATTTTCAGAAAACAAAGACCTCAGTATTTTCTTGCTGTTGTTCCTCGGCTTGTAAGGATCATTTTTGGATGGTATTGTGTTAGAATGTTTGATTTAAATTTTTGATGGTCCACATCCCATACCTCCCCCCATACCCCTGACTCCATGTGAATGTCCCTACCCCTACCCCACCTGACTTCTAGCCTCCCTGGGGCAGGGGGGCAGTAAATAAAATATGGAGTATAAAAAATAAATTAATTTAAAAATTAAAAATAAAATAAAAAATGAGCAAATGAAAAAAATATTTGTTGGTACACTTGCTAACAAATTTCAAGAACAATCCTTTAATAAGCTTTGACTTGGAATTGAGATAATTTCTAGAAAGGAAAGAAAAAAACTAACCATATTTCTGCCATTTTGTACATCTTTTTGACAAGCAGAATTAGCTATTATAATTTTTTTTGAAAAAGAAAACAATCAACTCTAAAAAGAGGTTGAAGATGTTCTGTGCCCTGCAATAACAGATATCACACCAAGATTTGATTCTTTATGCAAAAATAAATATGTCCATCTCATTGGTGAACAAATTTGCTTTCTTTATTTTCTTTTTTGAAATTTTTTTATTTTCTATATTCTTTGTTTACATGCCGAATGCTTTCTCCTTTCCCAGTTCCCCTCTCATCATATGTCCCCTAAGTCCCCTTTCCACCGCCCTTTCCCCAATCACCCCTCACCCATTTCTCTGTTCTGGTACTCCTCTATGATACTGGATCAAGTCTTTTCAGGACAAATTTGCTTTCAATTTTAATAAATGGTGAAATTATATGTATTCCAAATAATTATTTTAAATAAATTTCTTTATGATTTATTATTGGTGTTTGACATGGATACCAGTTTTATATATCTACCTATTTGTTGCTAAATAAAAATTTCTCAAGTAAAAAGGAACCCCTAGTCTAAAGGATTATGACAGCCTTGTGGTAGAGAAAAGGATAAATAACATTTGACATGTAGACTAGTAAGAGATGTCCAAGATAACCATCCTAGCCTGGTTACACAAGGATTTGCCTGTGGCAATAAAGGCCAAGATCAATCAAATGACAGAAAGAACAAAATATGAATTTTACCATAAATTAGCATTTGATATTTGAACTTAAAGAAGTTGTGACTATTTTTCCCTCACATATGCATCATTTTTAAATTCTACCTGTTATAAATAATGAAAAGAAGGAGGAGAAGGAAGAAGAAAAAGAGGAAGAGAAGGAAAAGAAAGAGGAAGAGGAAGCAGTCAAGACAGAGCTCAGGGAGAAAGTTGCCTACTACCAGAAGGTCCGATTTGTGGTCCCCAGCAAGGAGACAAGACAAATATCCTCCCTTCCCACCCAAAAAGAGAGCGTTGTATTGAGTTTTGTTCTACCTACTGCATGGTTAAATCAGAGTTAAGATAAATAACACACAAATGAACTTGCTGGCATGAACAAATGTCTGTTGACAATGGCCTAATTTTCCCTCGTCAATCCTGGTATCTGTGACAGCCAACATGGCAGGTTTGGTTCTGATTCATTTCCTAAAGCAGGTTCTGAAGCAGTCTCAGATCCTAATCCTAGTTCCTCTGGTTTACAGTTTGTGGTCGGTTACTGAGCCTTTGTTGCCCAGTCGTTTCTTTACCTACAAAATGAGGATAACGGCATCTTTCTGAAAGGGCTGGTTAGGGAATGAAGCTAACAGATTGTTGATGATCAACCGCCATCCCAAGAGCACAGTACTGATATTCCTTCGAAAACAGCTGTTCAAGGTGTTAAACTCACCTCCATCAGCTGCACTAAGAGATCCTGGAGTTTACAGTCTGTGATGGCCCTAGCATTTAATCACCCATAAGAGGGGAAAAAGTGCAAGGAGCTGAAGGGGTTTGCAACCCCATAGGAGGAACAACAATATCAACCAACCAGAACCCCCAGAGCGCCCAGGGACTAAATCACCAACCAAAGAGTATACATGGAGGGCCCCATGGCTTCAGTAGCATATATAGCAGAGGATGCCTTATCTGGCATCAATGGGAGGAGAGGCCCTTGGTCCTGTGAAGGCTCGATGGATGCCCCAGTGTAGGGGAATGCCAGGAAAGGAAAGGGGGAGTGGGTGGGAGGGTGGGGGAGTTCCCTCATAGGAACAGGGGGAGAGGGGATGGAATAGGGTGTTTGTGGAGGGGAAACCGGGAAGGGGGATAAGATTTGAAATGTAAATAAAAAATCAAAAGGAAAAGAAAAAGAAAAAGCAGAGATGGGAGTCCCACACTCCTCACATAAATAGTTTGTTTCACTAGCTCTAAGGTAAATTGGAACTTGAGCATCTATATTTTTTTGGGAGACACTCCACATCTGTCTAATTAGATACACCATGCTCCTACACTAATAACCTTCGCACGGCATGAAGTCTTTTATAGTTTTCAAAAACAGTATCTTAAAAAACCTTCAGTGTTTTTCCTACTTGGGCTTAAAAAATGCTTGCTATTTTAACTACTCTGAAAATATTTTTAAATTATTTGATATTATTACATCTCTTCTTTGAGCTGTGCTAAAGTATCTTTCTTTTTGGTTATCAGAGTCCATTTTCTAGAGGCAAACTTACTGGAAGTGAGAAGAAAAGGTATCATGATTGATAAAGCTATGGACATAATTCTCAGATACTTATTAATTCCATTATACATTTTTCCCTGATCTTCTTTGGAGGAAAAAAAAAGGTGGGGGGAATTCTGGGTAAGCGCTGTTTTTAATTCCAATGGTTCTCAACCTTCCTAATGTTAGGACCTGCTTGCTTATTTTTTTTAGATGACTGTACATGTGAGTGTGGGGGGGGATGGGGTAATTAGAGTGTTAAAATATTTGCTATTCAGGTACCAACTAAAATCAAGGCAAGTCCTTTTTCATTTGCTTAGAGTTTGATCAATTCTTTCCCTTTAAGGAGAGAATATAGCAGAAGTAAAAAGAGGAGGAAGAAAAGAGGAGGAGGAAGATGAAGAGGAGGAGGAATTTCCCTTTCCATGGTTATATAGAATTTACCAACCAAGGACCAAAAAAAATGTCCCATTTCCGTGTATGTGTGTCTCTATGTATGCATATATATACATACATACATACACACATGCATACATACCCACAGACATGCATACATATGCACAAATACATACATACACACAAACACATACAGAGATGCATGTGGAAGAATCTTCTTTGTAAACGTATATACTGTGACATTTTGCCTATATTCAATAACACATCTTTTCTTCCTTTTTAGTGTCTTACATGGTTTCATTGCAAAGTTTCACATAGATTAATTTTACTAAAGATGGAATCTTCTTTCTTTTTAGAGATCAGCCTTAAACTGAACTCAGAGGGATGCTAAAAAGTGCCTGAACTTAGTAGTCAGAATGGGATGGGGGTAGGGCAGAATTCCCAACTCTTGTCAGGTAAAATGGGCAAAGTCATACTGAATGTCAGGAAGAAAGTGGATGATTGACGCAATAGAGCTGTAGGCAGTTGGCACATACTGCCACTCACCCATGAATTTATAAGCAGTCACTTATTCCACCGGCCTGATGAAGACTTAAGGCAGAGAAGAAACAATGGAAATGAACTCCAAGTCTATCAGTTGAAACAAAGGCAATTAATTGCTAGCATTCTTGAAAATCTAATAATAAAAAGAAGTGCTAGCTGGCTACAGAAAAGCAAGCTCTACAAGAATTCAATGCTCTAAAACATTTCACATCTCTACTCAAACCCTAACCAGTTGTCTTTGATCTAGTAAATACAGAAACACAAACACATACTCAACTATACTGCAGAGTATCAGGGAGTCACGTGTGTTGCTCGCAGCAGAGGAGCCAACACTCTTCTCTGTTATGCTATGCAGTAAAGAGCAGGTGATCTCTGGTAATACAGACTGTGTATTTCAGTATTCAAGAGTTTGGTCAAACCAAGAGGAAGGGATACCCAGAAGAGACTTTTTCTGCCACTCAAAACTGAAAGTCAAGTATCTCTTCTTTGTGGATAATGAAAAGTCTAAAGGGAAAAGCATAAAATCAGCTCTACCAGGAGGAAACGTGGCTAACACACATTTGGTATGAGTTGATCTGTTTTTAGCAAGGAGAGACAGGCAGAATATAGTTAGAGAAGTAGGTGGATATTATCTTAAGGGTGCATGCGGTGTGGCAGATGGGATTGACTCCAAGGAGGAAACATGATTATTTCAGAGCGACGGCAGGTCAGAGATGTCCCAGTTGGGGATCAGTGATAAAGTTCCAGGCAATGTAAGCTTGAAGAAGTAAAGAAAGGGAAATTCCAATAGCCATACAAGCAGCGGAAACAAAAAGGCCTGGGATGCTACCAAGTTTTACCACTAATTGATTACCTTTTAATCTTAATGCAACATATCTTTGGTGGTTTGAATAAGCTTGGCCCAATGGAAGTGGCACTGTCAGAAGGTATGGCCTTATCGGAGAGGTGTGGCCTTGTTAGAGGAAATGTGTCACTGTGGAGGCAGGCTTTGAGTTCCCGTATATATGCTCAACTCTGGCCAGTGGAATCAGGCCTTACACCTGGCTTCCTGCAAAAGTCTTGTCTGGTTGCCTTTAGATCCAGATGTAGAACTCTCAGCTCCTCTAGCACTGTGTCTGCCTGCACGCTGCATTGCTTCCTGCCATGATAATGGACTAAACCTCTGAAATGGTAAGCTAGCCCCAATGAAATATTTTTATAAGAGTTGTCTTGGTCATGGTGCCTCTACACATCAATAAAACCCTAAGACAGTACCTTTCCATTAAATACCTTTGTAATGGTTGAATGAGAGTGTAGATGAGATGAGCATAGGGAATTAGCTGTATAAGCAGAATGAAGCCTGCATCAAATTCTTGTATTGAGAAACAGCTCATGAAAAATGTTTGGTGCTTCCAGATATTTTTCTAATTATTTTGTCCATTTTGGCATTGTTATATAATATCCATGATAGATCACTTGTTTGGACTGAGCCTTGGCCATTAGACGCAACGGACCAAACAAAATAGTGACATAGTTGGTAGAGAAAACAAACTCCTGCAAGTTGTTCTCTGACCTTCATATGTGCACCATGGCACACACATACACACACACACACACACACACACACACACAGAGAGAGAGAGAGAGAGAGAGAGAGAGAGAGAGAGAGAGAGAGAGAGAGAGACTTGTTATAAGTCCAATAAAGACTAGATAACAGAAAAGGTGGAAGAAAAGGCAGCCAAATCCCCAAACAGGTTACCCGCCATGATAAAGAAACCCTGATGTTTGACTCTTTACAAGAAAAAGTAAGTTTGAAATGACCAATTCATTTTTCTTTTTTTTTCTGCTTTTCTCAGTCCTCTCCTACTTATACAGCTAATTCCCTATGCTCCCTTCACCTAAGTGCTCACCATCCCTATAGAACGAGGTTTTACCCAATACTAGAACCGCAGGTCAAAGTCTAAGGTCTTTACATTTTGTTGTAATTTTGTCTTATGACAGGAGAAAAAAGACCACCTTTCTTCCCAGGACAGATAACCATTTTTTAGTTCATAAGAATGAAACAAGAACACAGGGTCTCTGTGTATGGTTGTGAGACACCAGTGTAAAAAGTAACTTATATTCTCCTGTTGTCATGTTTGTCTGGGAGGCTTACTGCCTGTCTGCTAACCTAGGCCTCATCCTAGAAGCTTCTAGATGCCGTACAATCTAACCTAGGCCTAGAATGTTTCAGCCTCCGAGACTTGCCACTGAATATGCTTACTCTTCTCGTTCTTTCTGATTTCTAGCGGGCTGGTTCAACCCAGGCATTCTATGCTCCCTCTCAACTCCACTGTACTGCTCTCCATGAACTCTACTGTATTCCTGTTCTGTACTCTTCCCCCTGAACTATCTGTCTGTCCCTTAAGGAACTTCTCTTTCCTCTCCTCTCGAGAGTTGTCCATATCCAATTCTGTCAAATCTTTCTCTGATTCATCACTTTTTCTGTCACTCAATTTGATACCACTTTCAAACATGGGTGCTTTCTTGTACAAACTGACTTTACCTTCATCTTTTGGGATTAAAGCTATGCATGAAGGGCTGAGCAACACCCTAACAAACAGATTCAAATATCCTGTAACACGCCAGGCCTAGAAAGATGAATTCTAGCCTTAGAGCCAAGGACAACCTACAGTACAGACTGGAGGCTGAGCCCACTAAAATGGATTCTCACTCTAATCTGCCCAAAGTCTCTCTGCTGTGGCCTGAAATTACCTCTTAAGCTAAGAGGTAGAATGGGAGCTACAGAAATGTGTACCAAAGAGGCTTTTATGTTCACATATCTAACACTTTAGCGTTAAATGTTTTTTAAATGAACCAAGAATTACTGAGTAAATGAATTATCCTCATGCCCCATGGATACCAACAAATCTGCTGCGAAGATGTTGTTAAGATGCACTAAAATATCAAGTATGTTTTTATTTTTCACTTTCTATCTCCTAGAATTATATTCCAAACAAGTAGTTCTCCAGGATAGAAAAAGGGATGCTATCTTTTTTGTTATGGTGATAACATCGCATGAAATAAACAAGCAGTTGTAAAGTATAAAAACAGCCTGTAAAAGCATTTGGTTTGGTTTGGAGTTGTAATTTTATGCCTGCCGCTGACACTGCCCAGTGCATCAGAGAACTAAAATAAAACTCACAGTTAATTGACAGGTGTTATAAACCTATAATAACAAAATTTTATTGAAATGCTCAAATAAAAACATCAGATGGACTGAACTCCAGATTTAAGAGTTTTCTGTTGTCCCAATAAGGCTCCTTACTCTCTTTCTTGTTCCTCATAAAGTTAACAAATAAAAACATAAAAGCTTATCATTAGGGCCCAAGATGTAGCTCAGTCAGCAGACAGCTTGCTGTGAGCGTGCAGAAAGTCTTAGGTTCTAGTTCCAGTACCATATGAAACAGGGGATATGTTGGTGCAAGCTTTGTAATCATAGCACAGAGGTGGAGGCATGAATATAAAACAAGCATTCAAGATTATCCTCAGGTACAAAATGAATTTAAGGCCAACCAGAGATACATGAGATTCTCTCTCTCTCTCTCTCTCTCTCTCTCTCTCTCTCTCTCTCTCTCTCTCTCTCNCTCACACACACACACACACACACACACACACACACACACACACACACCAGAAATTATTTTTTTTACCAGTTTTAGCTAAATAACTCTTCTAGAAGTCTAGCTAAGAAAAACTATCTCATTGGCAAAGAATCTCAATCTGAAATTATGTACCCAGTCCTCGGTGCTTCTTCACAGAGCCCACTTTGCCCTTTCCTGCACACCTTTTTGTTTTCTTTTCTACAATGGTTTACCACAGAAAAGTTCAATATTTGTAAAAGGAAAGATAAGATGGGGAAAGCCTGTGGAAGTGTTGTGGGTTTGAGGGAAAAGCTAGAAACTAACCCTTATCATCCTACAATATATCTCCCCATAATAACCCATGAACATTTTATCATTAATGACATAATGATAGGTCATCATGCACTATCTCCTTTAAAAACATAAACCTTGAAGGTCAGCATTAATGATGTAACTCACGTGTCAATGATCTCCTAAGGTAACCTTCTGAAGCCAGAGTAAAAGGAGGCACTGTTTCGCAAGCGTGTGGAAAGTGTGCCCAGCACAACAGACTGCTTTCTGCCTTGTTTTTCCTAAATGTATTCATTCAATGACAATCATCCAACAAGTATTAACTCTCATATAGTATAGGAATACAAGCATTCAATTATTATAAGTTAGAATCATAAGCACTCTGCAAATGCTATCATGTTTCTACTGTGTGCCAGATACCTAAAGGTAGGGATGAGACTGTCTGCCCAGAAATGCAAACCCTAAAAAGAAAATTACGAGATTCACTAGTGTAAAACTGGAGGCTTCTCATGAGGACATGTAACTAAGACACACCAGAAGGAACCAGAGGCAGGGCCCGCAGGAGCTCGATGTATTTTAAACAGCTGTTATTTCTTTCTCTCTTTTTGTTCCTTTACTACATGGGTTTTCAGTTCAGAAATGGATGCCAGATACCCATCTCCAAACAAAATGAAAAGAGTCATTCAAATCAAGATATTTTTACACATGATTTTACAAGAAAAAATAATTATTTTTTTGTTTGTATGTTGAGGCAGGGTCGCACTATGTAGCCCTGGATGGCCTGGAACTCACTATGTAGACCAGGCTGGCCTCATACCCACAAGGATTTCCTGGATCCTACCTCTAGCTGTAAAATTTTAGTGATTGATTTTACTGCCAACAGATATTTATTATGGAGCTACTAGCAAGAGATTAAATAAGTATAAGATTGCTTCATAAAAACATTCTGAAAGCGTAAGTCACAGTTACAGTCTGCCTTTTAAAATTCTGGGTCAAGATCCCACAGAGTTGCATAACTGCCTATGAAAGTCACAAAAAACGTGACCTTCATAAAAGGTTTCTGAATGCATAATTAAAAATTGATTCAAAATCAAATGTATGATGAATCTAAAGTGCTCCCAGGAGCACTCACTCACATGGTAGCTCATGACTTGACCAGTGCCTTCTCAACTTGATCTTAGAGCATAAGCTATTGGTG
>BDUI01000006.1:18377-39189 GCA_002335545.1 Apodemus speciosus
TTGTGAGTTTTTCGAGTTCGTTTTCGTTAGAGCTGAGTAGCATTCCCATTTTATATCTGCACCATATCCTCCGTGTCCACTTGCCTGTTGACGGACAGCTAGGTTGCTTCCATTTCTTTGCTGTAGTGACTAGAGCTGCAATAAATACAGGGGCAGCTGCAATAAATGCCTGGGGTGTGGAGTTCTCTGCATGTATGCCGAGGAGTGACAGGCCCCAAAACGGGTCCCATGATGAACGAACTAACTCACACCCCTGCTGTCGCTGAATAAGAATTCCTGGCATTTTTGTTCTGGTTTGTGCTTTTGTTTATGTCCTCATTGCTGTAAGCAACGTTCCAGAAAAGTGGAGTTTCGCATCTAAAATAAACAAAATCTCAGTCCTTAGTTGGCAAGGAGGGAGGATTGGGTGAGCCAACCCAACTGCACTGGGATCTCTGTTGACACTAGAAGACCCCCTTCCTCTCCCCAATCAACCTTCAGCCTGCATACATCCTCACCAAGGYACCCTCCGTCCCTCTCGGCGCTACCTGCCAATCCTTCTGCCAGCCCTTCTGTCTCTACTGGGGGGGGGGCGCCCCAAACCTCGTGTGCCCCTTCACATACATGGTTTTGGGGGGCTCGCTCTGGCTTTTGGCAGCGCAGGCAAGGGCAGCAGGAAGAATGGCTTGTAAGACAGAAGGGAGCTTCCYGCCTATCATCAGCTCTGGAGCCCTTCTGCACGCCTCAGGTCCGACTTGGACCCATGGCCCTGCCTGCTTCCACGCCTCAGTTATTTCTCACTAAAAAGCCAACTGCTGAGCCCAGATGTAGGTTYGTTTGTAACAGGTTCACGTTAGTGCCCAGACTTCCACTGAGCCTGCTTGGCTGTCGTGACTCCAAGAGGTGGAACTATAGAGTTGGCAGTTCGGGTCTGTGGAGCAGTGCGCAGCGGCTGCTCAGGCTGGTGGAGCGTTTAGCGAGACATCGCCACCTGCCCGGCATCTCTCCCCCAGCACCAACCACGGAATGGGGCAAGCTGTGTTTAGACAATGGGGACTTAGAAGAAGAGATAAGCTAACACCAGGGCCTTTCACGACATTTCTTTCCTGTCTCAGTCAGACATTCAGTTGTTAAGGGGGTAACGGGAATCCACGGGGTTGGGGTTGTAGGGAGAAATCCACGCTGCTTCGCCAGCAGGCGTGGTAAGTCATTCTTCATGACTTTTGGCCTTTGCTCTCAGTGAGATTGGTCCTCACCCAGCACAAAGCTTCCTTGAGCTGGACCGGCTGGCTACCATATTGCATCTTCTGCTTTTTCTTTTCAGCATCATCCAGTCAGGCAGAGAAGGAGTTGACGGATTCCCCTGCAGCCTCCAAACGCACCTCCTTCCCAGGTAGCTCTGAGACTCCGATCTCTTCAAAGAGGCCAAAAGCATCAGAGGAGATCAAACCTGAGCAGGTGAGGCCCGCAGGGTCTGTGGGGGTGGGGTGGGGGTGGGGGCAGGCAGGTTGGAGATGTTTATGGGGAATGAACTTTGGGGCAATTGGGTCTTAGGAAGGCACAGCTTTAGGGGGGATCAGACGTTTGTGTCAGAGTRACGGGTGTGTCCCCGCAGATGTACCAGTGCCCTTACTGCAAGTACAGCAGTGCTGACGTGAACCGGCTGCGGGTGCACGCCATGACACAGCACTCGGTGCAGCCTATGCTYCGCTGCCCTCTGTGCCAAGACATGCTCAACAACAAGATCCACCTCCAGCTGCACCTCACCCACCTCCACAGTGTGGCACCCGACTGCGTGGAGAAGCTCATTATGACGGTAAGGGAGCCGGGACAAGGACCCTGTGGCCTTYCTTCCTTTGGGGGTCAAAAGTCATGCAGTTGTCACACGACCCGATCTGGTYGTTGGCCCAGAAAGCTGGGGTAGAGGTAGCAGTGTGCGGGAAAAGCATCTCGGCTCTGTGGCTGAGGTTTTCCTGTCTCTCTCTCTCTCTCTTGTCCTGGGTGTAACCATGGCAGGCTCGGGGCCCCGACTCAAGAAACCATCACTCAGAGTGTCCAGGTCTTTGTAGCGCAGTCCGGGGGCTGCTTGGACCTCGCAATCATAATGCCTCCGTCCACCCTCATAGCCAACTCCGTTTGAAGAAGTCGGACACATTCCCATGAACGGATGAGGAAACTAGGTCTCAGCAAAGTCACCCAACCCCAGGTGTCACTTGGCAGCTAAGACCTGAACCCACATTTTTTCAGCTCTGGGTATAGTGTTACAACTCGAGGCTTCCCAAGTAGGCATTTTGTTCTCAGAGCAGGAAAGTTATCCGTGTGGGTGTGACTTGCTGGCTCACAGGTGCAGACTTTACRTCCGTACACGGTGCATTTATACCTGCAAGCGTCAGAAGGCCTAATTCTTGAATGGCCATCATAGATGTGGCCAGAAGATCAGCCTTCGCGTGAAATCCTAACCGCACTATGAAAACTTCAAAATACTGTGGAAGCAGTGTCTTACTTTCAACTGTGCTAGGGCCACTAGGAAAGTCCTTTCCCCATCACCAGAGGAAGAAGAGATAGTTTCTCTCCCTGTCTAGTATTATTTCAGCGGTGAGATAAGTTGATAGAGCTTACATTTCTCAGGGACATTCCCAGAGAAATAGTCTACCGTGAATCCCATCCTGACTGTGCAGGTTGCAGGAGTATCGTTTTGAGGGCATTTCCAATTCCGTGTGATTATGTAAAATTAATGAGTTATGTTGTATAAGGATGCTTGGTCTTGATGACTGATGTATCAAGAGCACTCGAAACAGCCAGTGGACAACCCTAAGGCGGCATAGCCTGAGCTTTAGCCCGGGATCTTTCAAGCATAAATTCACTTTCCATGGGCATTTCCAAACAGGCTGGTACACACTGAGGAAAGACTCACGGAGGAGGACTGGGTCTTCCTCCTGTGATGGGAGGGTTGCTGTGTGTGTGCAGGCTTCACTGGCCATTCTCAACAGCCTTGGAAGTAAGAAGGGATTTCCCTGTCTCTTTCTGAATGCTTGGAACCTGAAGGAAAAGGGAGGGGCATGGGAGAGAAATTGGTTTTATAACTTAAATCTCCATTTTTTTCTCAAATGGTTATTTTTATTGATTACTATGGATCTACTATGGGCCTCCAGTAATCTCCAGGCCTGGAATACAGTAAAAGAGTTTTATATCCCTTAGTACTAACATGTAAATTTATTTCATGAATACCATTATTTCAGATACCCATTATCGGTCATTCTGTATGTATGTATGTATGTATGTATGTATGTATGTATGTATGCATGCATACATGTTTTGGGGGATAGGGTTTCTCTATGCAGCCCTGGCTTTCCTGGTACTCACTCTGCAGACCAGGCAAGCTTTGAACTCAGAGAGATCCACCTGCCTCTGCCTTCCCAAGTGCTCAGAGTAAAGGCATTCACCACTACCACCCAGCCTAGGCGGTCATGTTTGTTTGTTGTTTTTATAACTAGAACTGGGAGAGGCAAACTTTAAGTGGTAATTTTCATCATCGCCACGAATCTTTTGCCGGTAGAGTCTTCAGGAGCAGGTTCTTGCTATGGCATTTGCTTGGGTCCTAAATCCTAAGATATTTCTAGAAGAGACCCCGCTAAATAGCACTTTGTGAAGAAGTGATTTCCCACCTTTTAAATAAGACCACAGAAAACAGAGCCACAGCCATGAGTCCTCCTGCGAGCGGTGTCCAGAGCCAGAAGCACCTGTTGGCAGCGCTTCCCCACACAGAGCGCCCACACTGGGAGAACTAGGTGATTAGCTTGTTCTGGAACCCCTACCAGGGAGATTGCACAAGAGCAGCCACTCCCTAAAGGTCCCGCGCTTTGCTCTGTCCAGAAACCCCACGGGCCTCATCTTCCCACAGATGATAGAGATGTTTTCTAGACCTCTCTGAGAAGTGTGCAAACTGTGTAAAATGCACTGGTTACAGGAAACCAGTTTGCTAGTACCGGCGAGCTTCTCGATTGTGAAGTGGGAAGTTGAACGTAGGGGGACCCGAGAGCGTGATGGCTGTGAGTGTTTTAAGCGCTCCTCTGGACTTCACAGTAGGTGTGGGGGGCTTTCACACACCCGCTCTCTACCGGGGAAGCCAGCGTGGCAACTATTCCACACAACTGGTTCTTCGAGTCATGAGGCTAGTTTTTCAAGGGATATGTTTCCTTCTCCATCCAAAACAGTTGTGTGCAGCCACTCTCTAGGGTAAACCCGGGATCCTCTTTGATGCCTAGACTCCTAATCTTGGTCAGATGCCAGGGTTATTCTTCGGAAAAGTTTGGTGTTAAAATGCAATTCACAATTGTTGTACAACTAAGTGATGTTAATGAGCCTGTGGCTGAAACCGTGTCCCCGAAGGGCATTTTACAGTAATTTTATTAGAAAATTGGCCCCGGGAAAGTGTGTTAGTGAGGCTTTCTGACAGTTTATCTGTTTGCGCTTAGTCAAGAGGCGCAGCGAACTCTGAAAGCAATCTGAGGAAGATACCTCCTAACCAAAGCCTTCCTTCCTGTGTTTCATCTCAAGGAGTAGCCAGCATATCTGGCATTTCAACCTCCGAGAGGCAGGAGTTTCCTCGGATCCTGAATAGCAGGGCAAATGGCAGAGAGCAGAGTGGCCCAGGCAGGTGGCTTTGGCTGCAGAACTGAAACCGCTATCGAAGGCCCCCAGATACGTGACCCCAGCTGGATGCGCGACACAACCAGGGTCTCTAAAGCTAGACATTCCGGAGAATTTTTATTCCGGTGTCTAGATCTAGAGTCTCAAGGAAGTGGCTAGTATTGGATTTCAGTCCATCTGAAAGTAAATTCCGCCTTGATAAATGGAAATAGATTACTTTTTACGCAATGTCTTTCCGTTCCGTGGTAAATGGAGAGCGTTTTGAGGAGGCTTCATTTAATAATACCTTATCAGACAGCTTTCAGGAACCTGCAGTGTCTAATACGTCTGTTGCTATGGTAACAGCTGCTCACTTATGCTCTGCATCTCGTATCTATGTCTTCCATGGGTCCCCTTCTTTTTACTGATGAGGGGACTTGAAAAAAAAATGCTCTCCACTGGCAGGGTTTGCCGTGCTGGCCATCCGCCGTGGAAACAGCGCCCGCAGCACCCGCTTCCGCGTGGCCTACTGGAACAACTCAAACCATTTTTTTTTGTTTACACGTCACCTGAACGAGGAAATCTCTAAAGCTTTCGGGCAGTGCGACAAGCTCACCGCCACACTTGGCTGGGCCGTCCCCTCCACCACGTTGACCTCATGCCTAAGCCTTATTTCCAGACAAGCCTAGGTTTAGATTGGGGGAAATGTTGGCGCTTCGACTCTGTCCCTGGATTTGGGGGGGGGGGGGAGGATGTGAGGGCCCAGGGACCCACCGTGGTTCTCTGCTCCTCAGGAAGAATAAGAAGGACCACCCACCATGCGTTTCAATACTCGTAAATTATTCTAATTGATCAGTGTCTTCTAAGTGACAGGACATACCACTGGGATCCTAGATCATTAATATGGGGACATTTTCTTTGTTCTTTAATCACTTAACAAAATGGGACCTCACAGCTAAATTAGGCTGAGCCAAGGACACCTTTTTCAGTAGCCCTTCCTCTTCCTCTTTTCTGGTCCACAATTACTTTTTTTTTTTTCCATAGGAGCCCAGATGACCTCCTGTGCTCCTGGTCCCCCCGCCCCCCTTGCCTCTGGTTTTCTTTCAGCCTCTCTTTGGGGGACAATAGTTTGGTCTACTGTGTTCTTTAAACACCGTCTATGACTCTCTCTGTTCCATGGATGTGGGGACGGGGGACGGGGGACGGGGGTGGGGGGATGGGCTTCCCCTCCCTTCCCCCACAAGGGGCTCTCGTGCTCCCCCTGGCCCCGAGGCTGTTGCACCCACCTGGGTATCAGCTCTTTCACTTTGTGTCCATCTCAGAGGAAGGTAATGAAAATAATCGGGCTTCATTAATTCCAAGCCCTGCGAGATGATAGCCATTTGGAGCCTGTTTGCCAATTAGATGGTCTAAATTAGAAGTGACCTTGGTCTACTGCCGCTGCCTGCCTCTCGGGTCTGATGAAGCTTTGCTCTCCCATCCATTTCCCCTCAGCTCTCTTGTCTGTGTGTACACACACACACACACACACACATACACACACACATGCACCTGCTCCTGTTTCTTGTGTCCCTACCCACCCCCACTCCATCAGTCCTAATCATTCTCAGTTTTAAAATTCTGGTTCTGGTTTATGTGTGTGTTATTTTGATCTACATAATTGTTGGCATAGCCTACAGTGTTGTCTGTCTCTGTGTGTCTATATTTGACACCATTTTAGAAAGGAGATGTGTGGGGAGTGGGGAGGAAGGTTTGTCAGTAAATTCAAAGTTACAGGCAGGTAGGAAGACAGCATTCCAGTATTCTGTCACACAGTAGGCCAACTGTAGTCAACCGCAGTATATATAGTTCGAACATAAGAGAAACTTTTTAATATCTCACGAAGAAATGATAAATGTCGGAGGAGACACATATGCCAAGGTCCTCACTTGATGAGTACACGCCACATACGTGTCGGGAAACCACGCTGAGCCCAGTAAATTTGTACAATTACACACATCAATTAAAATCTCTTGAAAGCAGTTCAGCTGGTACGCATTGTCATAATCCCAGCACTCAGGCAGGGGGATTATGAGTTAGAGGCTTGCCTTGGGGGAATATGAGACTTTAGGTCTTAAGAAGTAAAATTTTTAAAAAGCGTACTTTTTTTTTTTTTTTTTAAGATGATACAGGGCAGAGACAGCTGTGCTGCCATGCCTCACCGGCAGTAAGACGGAAGGAAGGACACTGCTCAAGCTCTGCTGTGAGCGGTGCTCGTGGGGTCTGACGGGAGCCGGGGAGCCGGGCCCTGAAGCCTCCTCCTCAGGGAGTGTGCATTCACCAGTAGCTAGAGGTCAGCTCTGAAAGCAGTTGAGTTTTAAGTTCATGTCTAGAACCTTCAGAACCAGGACCTAGGGAGTGGCCAGGCCCGAGGCACAGGAGGTCTGTCCTGAGGCTTCTGGTCTTCTTCCTTCTGCCTTAGGTGGTTCACTGTGTTGATTCCCACTGAAAAAGCGAAGGCTTCAAGTCCTCCTTGGAAATCTGCCTTTCGCCAGGACAATGGGTGGCCTTTCAGAGGGGTGCCCACCTCAGTGGATGTTGACACCAGGCTCCTCAGGTTTTCTGAGAAGCTATCTCTGCCGTCCAGCATATAGGTGTTGGTCGTATTGAGCTAACCTAGGCTACCTTATCTTGCGGTGGCTTTGACAGATAAACTTGAAGGACTATTACCACGGGGAGTAGGATATAGCCTAAGCTATGCGAGGTGTTCGATGTAGACCCTCCACATCTGTGAGCCTGGAAGAGCAGGCCAGCTAATCTTTCTAGTTAGTTTTCCCAAAAGAAATGACAGATGCCAACAATCCCTTCTTATGTCATGGTGGGGACCAGAACTACTAAGACCCTGGGTGTATATGGTGTGTCCTTGGTTCTTTGGCGTCCATTCATCACAGGAAATCTTGAAATTGATTCATTTACGTTCCACAGAAGAGGTTAGAAGTAGTCATTCATGAACCCATACCAACTGTTTGTAGGGACATTCACCAAAGTCTGTGGATCATTTTCCCCTGTTGGGGAACCGTTGAGTCCTGTAAGTTGCACAAGGTCTTCTGTGCCCAAAATTGTTCTTCCTGGAGGCTGTACTGTTCATCGCACTTCCTGAGGGGTTGAAATCTCCCCAGGTCACTCTGGGTGGTGAGCTTCTGGGAGCGGGAACCCTGTGTTGCCATGGCAGCTAGTCAGCGGAGGGCAAGAGAGTCAACAGACTCACCCCAAGGCCCCCCACTTCCCACAAGGGCACGGCTTTGGGATTGCCTACACGTTGAGGCTTCTTGGCTTCTGGTGACACTCTCTGGTTTCTATTGTTAACAAGTGAGAACTGCTCCGACCGGAAGGGCCTCAGCCTCAGAGTAGGACGCTCCAAAGCGAACCACCTATCATGAAGATGTTAGAGCTTCCGCTTCCAGATTTCTGGTACCTGCTTTCCAGCCAATGGTTCTAACCAACATCCCTCTTGCCTCTGCTATGCTTGGTGACATATGTGATCGCGGCTCAGAAGAGACGGAGGGGGTGCATCCAGCATCATGGTTGAGGCCAATCCTGAGGGATTCATGGCTCTATTCAGCTGATTTGGTGTTTTGTTTCGTTTTTTTCCTTTAAACAGAACTCTTGTCTTAATGTTAAGTCTACTTATCTATTGCTGGACAAGAGCTGTGGCTTAATATGTTGGGTGTTTATAGGCATACAAGTACCGTGGTTTCCTATTGCTGTGATAAAACACCAGAACCAAGGACAAGTTATGGAAAGAGAGTTTATTCTGACTTATGGTTCCAGAGTGCTGAGAGTCCATCCTGGCAGGGAGGCAGGGCAGCAGAGAGCATATCTCAGCCATGCCAGCATGAAGCAGACAGACAGACAGACGGACGGACGGACGGACGGACGGACGGACAGACGGACGGACGGAATATAAACTAGAAGTGGAGTAAAGTGAAAATCCTCAAAGCCTCACAACATACTTCTCCCAGTGTCTTAGTTAAGGTTTTACTGCTGTGAACAGACACCATGACCAAGGCAAGTCTTATAAAGGACATTGAATTGGACCTGGCTTACAGGTTCAGAGGTTCAGTCCATTATCAACAAGGCAGGAACATGGCAATATCCAGGCAGGCTTGGTGCAGGAGGAGCTGGGGGTTCTACATCTTCATCTGAAGGCTGCTAGCAGAATACTTGCTTCCAGGTAGCTAGGATGAGGGTCTTAGAGCTCACACCCACAGTGAAACACCAACTCCAACAGGGCCATACCTTCTAATAGTGCCACTCCCTGGGCCAAGCATATACAAATCACCAAGTAAAGTCTGGGATCCGGAGGTCTTGAATGTGGTGTGTCTTCTGCCAAGCAGGTCCCTCCTCCATACATCAGGGCCGAGCATCTATAAACCATCCCAACCAGCAAGGCTGCACCTTTTCAGTCTCCAAACAGTGCCATCAACTAGAGACCAAGTGTTAAAATGCATCTACCTACGAGGGGCATTTCTCATGTAAACCACCACACATGGCCATCAGAGAAGTCAGTTCCTATGTATGTAGTTATTTGAGCTGATTGTATACTGGCGTAGTTGGAGGTGTGAGTGGGGCTAGAGGGCAGGCATCTGAGGAGGAGGAGGAGGAGGAGGAGGAGGGGGGCAGAGAGCAAGCTGAGATATGTTCACGTGTTACCTGCAGAAGACCCGGCAGTGGGGTCCAGCTCTTTGAGGATCTCAGAGGTTTGGGCATACTTAGAATGTCTGTGACCGGGCCATGGTTTGTCCCTCTTTCCACCTGTGCTTTGATGTGCCTGCTGGCAGGGAAGGCCCTTCCCGATCTTCACCCAGCACAGTTGAGTGACTGCTGAGCTAGGCTCACTCGACACTGTGGGTCGACATTCCCATCCTTGCAGGAACCAAGGCAAGCACTGAACCAAGGCAAGCACTAAAGGAGCCCTGCCTTTGTACCCTCTCCTCTCTGAGCAGGGCTCTCCCGAGAGCTGTTAGCATGATTACATTTCCAACCCTCTAGGAAGAAGCTTAGAGGACAAGGCTCTGGACACAGGCCTGGAAATAGCAATGCCTGAGAACTGATGGGGGCCCCACTGGTCGGTCTACACAGTGAGGCTGCTTCCCCATCAACCTTGGTGCACACATAGACCCCACCCTACATTCCCTTCAGAGGTCCTCCCCTTTGCCTCCTGGGGATTTCTTGCCTATTAAATCTCACACACCAACTCTCTCCTCACTCCCCAGGACAGGCTGGCCATAGTATAGATGAGGCAAGAGCATGTAGATAAAAGTCCCTCCTTAAACACACATGGGGCAGGGGTTCCGGGTTCGGAGGCCAGATTAAGATGCAGAAGAGCATGTGAGGCTGATGATTATATTTCGGGGAGAGTTAATTGACGGAAGGTGAAGGCAGACAAAGAACCGCTGCTTACTGCCTTCTTGAATCCCAATCAGGAATTATGATTAAAGTCGCAGCGAGACAACAGAGGGCTGATGAATTGGTGTCTTTTTTTTTTTCTTCCTCCCCTTTTTTTTGCCGTCATTCACACTTGATTGACTTCAACCTTTCAAGTGCAAAAGTCTCTCTTTTCCATTATTATTCATAGCCATCTGAGTTTTTCTAATTAAAGTGTATGAAAACAATTACTGATCCGCCGTACTGAGTCTGTCGGAGGGGATGTCTGCCTTACTTTCCGCTTAGAGAAAGCCCACGGTTTTCTATAATGATGCATGGCTGAGGTGAGAGATAATTTTATTCTTTTTTACTCTGTAGGGCTTTTTTTTTTTTTTATTTCTCATGATTCATTTTTCATAATTCCTAAAGATCCCCAAAAAGGACTGATCCTGCAGCTACAACTGAGAAAAAGGCGGGGGGAGCTCTTTTTATTTTCCTTCTCTTTCTCCCCCTTACCCCCAACCTCGTGCTCTCCCTCGGCTGAAGACTATAAATTAATCGGTGACCTTTCACTTCTTAGATTCCCGCTGGACTCCCCAACCACACTGGTCAGAAATGCTTTCTATTAAAAGGAAAATGGACAGAACGGGTTTGGCAATCCCCACTCCGTCCGGGACAATTCAGCAGCTAGCTAGCTCTTGAAGCAGCTGTCGCGGGCTGTGTGTGGTGCCGTGCAGCTGTCTGGGGCGGGCACACTCCCTTCCCATTCACCTGCCACACACCTGCTCTTCCCAGCACGGTGGGCTTCTCCTCCAGACCCTTCTCTGTAGCGCCTGTTGCTTACATTTTGTGCCTATCCACTTCTGGACCTGAAAAACCTCATCTCCCCCCCTCCCCACCCCCCAATATGAACTCTTCTGTTTGGCTAGTGGCCACCGTTGCTTGGGTTTCCCTACTTGTTGGCGACACTAGCAGACTTGCAGGCAGCTATCTGAGAAAGGCTAGGATCTCACAATCTTTAAAATATTTTTAAAATGCCAAGTTTGAGCAAAATTCAAAGCAAAATTAGTCTTGCAGTGGAGTTTCGTCTGATTGGTCCAGCAAGGCCTCCAGGTGGGGCTGGGCACTATGCCACCCCTGTGCCTTCTCCAGCAGTTGTCAAATTAAAGACAGTTTGTAGTTCATCTGGAATTGTTATCGATGGCAAAGAGACTGCTGCCCACTCCCCCTTTAGTTTCCAGAATGTCACATATGTACACAATGAGACATGATCATGTCTAGCTCCCAGTTTGTCCTCCAACACCACCCTAGGGCTTGACCCCTCCCAGATGAGGTAGATGATCTGTAGGTCCCACTGCAGACTGAGGAGCTATGGCAGCGGACACTTGTGGGGAAAGGGAGAATGTTTGTTTCTCTAAGGATGTGGTCACTGGTGAGCTGTACTCACAGGTAAGCGAAGCCTTTGCTCTTTAGATGGAGAGCTCTTCTTCTTCACCTGGCTACTGAAGGCTGCCATTGCCTGTCACCGGCACATGCACAGGAGGGCCTGTGATAGGGGCGAGCTTCTGGCCACCCAGCAGGGAGGCAGAGCGGAAAGTCTGAGGATCTGACCTAAAATGTAGCTACTTAGATCTCAGGGCTAATTATGGAAATGCTCCATTAGGGGCTAACAGCCCAGTCTCAGGGTCAGGGAGGGAGCCCCCGCTGTAGAACGCTGTGCAGAATTAGCCGGCTTGCTGGGATGCTGGGCACCTGCTCCCTCCGATGCCCTGTGCCTCATGCAAGAAAGGCTGGAGACGAAACTATAACTGAACGTGAGTTACGAACGCTGCTTGTTCGCACTTGATATCCGCTCGTAAAGGGTTACGTGGTGTTGTTTCCTGGAGAATCTGCCAGTGCGTGCCTGCCCTCCGCCTCCCTTTGTCCTCCTCGCCTCTTACCCTTTCCTTCACTCCAACTCCCCTCCGTGCCTCGCCTGAATACATCTTGAAAACAGTGCTACAATGCTCCCTGCTTCGAGATTACCACGCACTTTACTAGGTATGATTTAATTAGGGCCCTTATTATGTTTGCAGCAGCTTAAGGTGGGCCTTTCAACTTATCTACCTAATTGGTTGCCCAAGAAGTTTCACAGCCCATGACAAAACATTGTCAGTGATCAAAGTCAAAATTCTGCATAAAAGAAAAATATTAATAATAAGATTATTCTTCAAGTGTGCACTGCTAATTATGTCCAGAATGTAACCGTAGAAACACTTTTGACTGATGTGAGCTTTGTCTAATAAACATGAATCTTCACTGAGCTATGCAAAGTGACACCTCCAGCTTTTTACGCTGGCGAAGGCTAATTCTGCTTATTAAGTACTTTTTTAAACCTTTCGTGTCTTGTGCCTGTGTCCCCCACAGCCTGACTCTCGTCTCTCTGCCGCTCTCTCCTCAGGTGACCGCTCCTGAGACGGTGATGCCCAGTAGTATGTTCCTCCCCGCCGCCGTGCCAGACCGAGATGGGAACTCCAATTCGGAAGAGGCGGGAAAGCAACCTGGTCAGTGTCGCTAACCTTAATTCCTGCAAACAGAAACAAGATGTATTCTTGGTCAAAATTTTCATTGGGCACAAGGGCTGAGGGATTCCGTCTATCCTGAGTGTTTACGGGACTCATTACCAAGGCCTGTGGCCTTCAGGTCTTCGGACGTACCCCTGCAGTCAGTGCATCCCCACGGTGGACTTAGTCAAAGACATGAGCCTTGCCATGCAGCAAGATGCCTGAGCTGTCTCTCTTGCTCCCTCTGCATAAAACTCCTGGTGTCTTCTGGAATCACCTTGTTAAACATCACATCTGTAAGGACTGCTGTTACAGATGTTTGTGCCGCACTCGTGAAATGACTCTTAGGCCTCCGACCTGGCTCTTAGCTCTCCTAAGTCTTTAACACACTCTTAGAGACCTCTAAGGTCCACACTGCTGGTGCCCAGCCTTCTTCCTAGTGACCCGTGTCCACACTCGAAGTAGACAGGTGACCTAGAAAGAGCCAGGGTTCATCATATGGTTATGATGAACTTTTTTTTTTTTTTTATAAACTAATGCAGTTTAGTGATTTATTAACTTTCCTGCTAGCATGAACAAAGACCTGGGTTCGAGAAACAGTAATGTAAAACAAAGGGTGGGGGAAGTCACACTAAACACGAAACTAAACGCTTTAAAGACTCCCGAAATGTATAACTTCCTCACAGCTTAGGACAGCATTAGTGCAGATGTCCCGTCTAACAGATCTGATGTGCTAGATTTTTATAACCAAAAAAGGGAGCCTAAAGGGTACCGTTAAGATCAGTAACCTTCAGACTACCTTTTGAGAAACTGAGACTTCAGAATTAAATACTGTTTAGGATATTGTTAGGTCTGTGACGTGACACAGGTCTGTTATGAATCAGACCTGTGTATAGCCTTCTTCCTGATCCTGTGCACCTTGTTTCTGTGTGTATTCGCCCCGCGGAGAGACTCTGGCACTTGGTTGGGTGTTCCCTGCATTCATAAAGCTGGCCTAGGTACCCGGCTCTGGGTGCCACCCTGGAAAGGAAGCCTTCTTTATCTTTGGGCTTGACGTGTTTGGTTTTTTTGTTTTGCTTTCAGAAACTTCAGAGGACCTGGGAAAGAGCATCTTGCCACCTGCAAGCATGGAGCACAGTGGGGAACCCAAGCCGTCTTCTGCTGACCCCAGCTGCGCGAGAGAAGACTCAGGCTTCCTCTGCTGGAAGAAGGGGTGCAACCAGGTCTTCAAGACCTCCGCCACTCTGCAGACCCATTTCAATGAGGTGCATGCCAAGAGGCCCCAGCTGCCCGTGTCAGACCGCCACGTGTACAAGTACCGCTGTAACCAGTGCAGCCTGGCCTTCAAGACCATCGAGAAGCTGCAGCTTCACTCCCAGTACCACGTGATCAGAGCTGCCACCATGTGCTGCCTCTGTCAGCGCAGTTTCCGGACTTTCCAGGCTCTGAAAAAACACCTCGAGACGAGCCACCTGGAGTTGAGTGAGGCTGACATCCAACAGCTCTATGGGGGGCTTCTAGCTAACGGGGACCTCTTGGCAATGGGAGACCCCACCCTGGCTGAAGACCACACCATCATTGTTGAGGAAGACAAGGAGGAAGAGAGCGACCTGGAAGAGAAGCAGAGCCCGACAGGCAGCGACTCTGGGTCAGTCCAGGAGGATTCAGGTTCGGAGCCAAAGCGAGCTCTGCCTTTCAGGAAAGGCCCCAACTTCACGATGGAGAAGTTTCTGGATCCTTCCCGCCCTTACAAGTGTACCGTCTGCAAGGAATCCTTCACTCAAAAGAATATTCTTCTGGTACACTACAACTCTGTCTCGCACCTGCACAAGTTAAAGAGAGCCCTCCAGGAATCGGCAACCGGGCAGCCGGAGCCCACCAGCAGCCCGGACAACAAGCCGTTTAAGTGTAACACTTGCAACGTGGCCTACAGCCAGAGTTCCACGCTGGAGATCCACATGAGGTCCGTGCTGCACCAGACCAAGGCCCGGGCAGCCAAGCTGGAAGCTGCGAGTGGGAGCAGCAACGGGACTGGCAACAGCGGCGGGGTGTCCCTCAGCTCCTCTACCCCAAGCCCCGTGGGCAGCAGTGGCACCAACAGCACCTTTCCCACTGCCAATCCAAGCGGTGCCGCCATGGCTCCGAGCGTAACCGCGCTGAGCCAGGTGCCCCCCGAGAGTGTGGTGATGCCGCCTCTGGGGAATTCCATCAGTGCCAACATCACTGCCCCTTCGGAGCCCAAGGAGGCCAACCGGAAGAAGTTAGCGGATATGATTGCATCCAGGCAGCAGCAGCAGCAACAGCAAGCGCAGCAGCAGCAGCAAGCGCAGACACTCGCCCAGGCCCAGGCTCAAGTGCAGGCCCACCTTCAGCAGGAGCTGCAGCAGCAGGCCGCCCTGATCCAGTCTCAGCTGTTCAACCCCACGCTCCTTCCTCACTTTCCCATGACCACAGAGACCTTGCTCCAGCTGCAGCAGCAGCAGCACCTGCTGTTCCCCTTTTACATCCCCAGCGCAGAGTTCCAGCTCAACCCTGAGGTGAACCTGCCTGTGACCAGCGGGGCACTGACGCTGACAGGGTCAGGCCCGGGCCTGCTGGAAGATCTGAAGGCTCAGGTCCAGATCCCGCCGCAGAGCCACCAGCAGATACTGCAGCAGCAGCAGCAGCAGCAACAGAGTCAGCTCGCTCTCTCCCAGAGCCACTCGGCCCTCCTTCAGCCAGGCCAGCACCCGCACCCGGAAAAGAAAAACAAAGTGGTCATCAAAGAGAAGGATAAGGAAAGCCAGAGAGAGAGGGAGGGGCCGGAGGGGGCAGAGGGTAACACCGGACCAAAGGAATCACTGCCCGATGCCTCGAAGGCCAAAGAGAAGAAAGAGTTGGCACCAGGGGGTGGTTCTGAGGGCGCTATGCTTCCTCCGCGCATTGCTTCCGATGCCAGAGGGAACGCTACCAAGGCCTTGCTGGAGAACTTTGGCTTTGAGCTGGTCATTCAGTACAATGAGAATAAGCAGAAGGCACAGAAGAAGAACGGGAAGGCGGAGCAAGGTGGCGTCGTCGTCGGTGGCAACGGCGAGAGCCCGGAGAAGCTGGAGTGTGACTCCTGCGGCAAGCTCTTCTCCAACATCTTGATTCTCAAGAGCCATCAAGAGCACGTGCATCAGAACTACTTCCCCTTCAAACAGCTGGAGAGGTTTGCCAAGCAATACAGAGAGCACTACGATAAACTGTACCCCCTGAGGCCCCAGACCCCGGAGCCGCCCCCACCCCCTCCTCCGCCTCCCCCACCCCCGCTGCCGGCGGCACCCCCCCAGCCAGCTTCCACTCCGGCCATCCCGGCGTCGGCTCCACCCATCACTTCGCCTACCATCGCCCCTGCCCAGCCCTCCGTGCCTCTCACCCAGCTCTCTATGCCGATGGAGCTGCCCATCTTCTCGCCACTGATGATGCAGACGATGCCACTGCAAACTCTGCCGGCTCAGCTGCCCCCTCAGCTCGGCCCCGTGGAGCCGCTGCCTGCCGATCTGGCCCAGCTGTACCAACACCAGCTCAACCCCACCCTGCTCCAGCAACAGAACAAGAGGCCTCGCACCAGGATCACGGATGACCAGCTCCGAGTGCTCCGGCAGTACTTCGACATTAACAACTCCCCCAGTGAGGAGCAGATCAAAGAGATGGCAGACAAGTCGGGCCTGCCCCAGAAGGTGATCAAGCACTGGTTCCGAAACACTCTGTTCAAGGAGCGGCAACGGAACAAGGACTCCCCGTACAACTTCAGCAACCCTCCCATCACCAGTCTGGAGGAACTCAAGATCGACTCCCGGCCCCCTTCCCCAGAACCCCAGAAGCAGGAGTACTGGGGAAGCAAGCGGTCCTCGAGAACAAGGTTTACCGACTACCAGCTCCGAGTCCTGCAGGACTTCTTTGACGCCAACGCTTACCCAAAGGACGATGAATTTGAGCAGCTTTCTAACTTACTGAACCTTCCAACCCGAGTCATAGTGGTGTGGTTTCAGAACGCCCGACAAAAGGCCAGGAAGAATTATGAGAATCAGGGGGAGGGCAAAGACGGAGAGCGGCGGGAGCTTACCAACGATAGGTACATTCGGACGAGCAACTTGAATTACCAGTGCAAAAAGTGCAGCCTCGTGTTTCAGCGCATTTTTGACCTCATCAAACACCAGAAGAAGCTGTGCTACAAGGATGAGGATGAGGAGGGGCAGGACGACAGCCAAAACGAGGACTCCATGGATGCCATGGAGATCCTCACCCCTACCAGCTCCTCCTGCAGCACCCCTATGCCTTCCCAGGCTTACAGCACCCCAGCACCGTCGGCGGCCAGTACCGCGCCCTCCGCGTTCTTGCAGCTCACAGCGGAGACTGACGAACTAGCCGCCTTCAACTCGAAAGCAGAGGTGAGCGATGAGAAGCCAAAGCCGGCCGACCCTCCCAGTGTACAGCCAAACCAAACCCAAGAGAAGCAAGGACAGCCAAAGCCGGAGGTGCAGCAGCAAGAGCAGCCGGAGCAGAAGACAAACGCACCCCAGCCCAAGCTCCCGCAGCTGGCTGCCCCTTCCTTACCACAGCCTCCTCCGCAAGCGCCCCCTCCGCAGTGCCCCCTGCCCCAGTCAAGCCCCAGTCCCTCTCAGCTCTCCCACCTGCCCCTCAAGCCGCTCCACACGTCAACCCCTCAACAGCTGGCAAACCTACCTCCTCAGCTAATCCCCTACCAGTGTGACCAGTGCAAGCTGGCATTTCCATCCTTCGAGCACTGGCAGGAGCACCAGCAGCTCCACTTCCTGAGCGCCCAGAACCAGTTCATCCACCCCCAGTTTTTGGACAGGTCATTGGATATGCCTTTCATGCTGTTTGATCCCAGTAACCCACTCCTGGCCAGCCAGCTGCTCTCGGGCGCCATCCCTCAGATCCCAGCGAGCTCAGCCACTTCCCCTTCAACGCCCACCTCCACGATGAACACGCTCAAGAGAAAGCTGGAGGAAAAGGCCAGCGCCAGCCCCGGGGAGAACGACAGCGGGACGGGCGGAGAAGAGCCCCAGCGAGACAAGCGTCTGAGGACGACCATTACCCCAGAGCAGCTGGAAATTCTCTACCAGAAGTATCTGCTGGACTCCAACCCGACTCGAAAGATGCTGGATCACATCGCGCACGAGGTGGGCTTGAAGAAGCGCGTGGTACAGGTGTGGTTTCAGAACACCCGCGCTCGGGAAAGGAAAGGTCAGTTCCGGGCTGTGGGCCCAGCGCAGGCCCACAGGAGATGCCCTTTTTGCAGAGCACTCTTCAAGGCTAAGACAGCCCTTGAGGCTCATATCCGGTCTCGACACTGGCACGAAGCCAAGAGAGCCGGCTACAACCTGACTCTGTCTGCCATGCTCTTAGACTGTGACGGGGGACTCCAGATGAAGGGAGACATTTTTGACGGAACTAGCTTTTCCCACCTACCCCCGAGCAGTAGCGATGGTCAGGGTGTGCCCCTCTCGCCTGTGAGCAAGACCATGGAGCTGTCCCCCAGAACTCTTCTCAGCCCTTCCTCCATCAAGGTGGAGGGGATCGAAGACTTTGAAAGCCCCTCCATGTCCTCGGTTAACCTGAACTTTGACCAAACTAAGCTGGACAACGATGACTGTTCCTCGGTCAACACTGCAATCACAGACACCACAACGGGGGATGAGGGCAACGCCGACAACGACAGCGCGACGGGAATAGCGACTGAAGCCAAATCTTCTGCACCGAACGAGGGGTTGACCAAAGCGGCCATGATGGCGATGTCCGAGTATGAAGACCGGTTGTCCTCTGGTCTGGTCAGCCCAGCTCCAAGCTTTTATAGCAAGGAATATGACAACGAAGGCACAGTGGACTACAGCGAAACCTCAAGCCTCGCAGACCCCTGTTCCCCGAGCCCTGGGGCGAGCGGGTCCGCAGGTAAATCTGGTGACAACGGGGACCGGCCTGGGCAGAAACGTTTTCGCACTCAGATGACCAACCTGCAGCTGAAGGTCCTCAAGTCGTGCTTTAATGACTACAGGACACCCACCATGCTCGAGTGTGAGGTTTTAGGCAATGACATTGGACTGCCAAAGAGAGTTGTTCAGGTCTGGTTCCAGAATGCGCGGGCAAAAGAGAAGAAGTCGAAGTTGAGCATGGCCAAGCATTTTGGTATAAACCAAACGAGCTACGAGGGACCCAAAACAGAGTGCACTTTGTGTGGCATCAAGTACAGCGCCAGGCTGTCTGTACGTGACCATATCTTTTCCCAACAGCATATCTCCAAAGTTAAGGACACCATTGGAAGCCAGCTGGATAAGGAGAAAGAATATTTTGACCCAGCCACTGTCCGCCAGTTGATGGCTCAGCAGGAGCTGGACCGGATAAAGAAGGCTAACGAGGTCCTTGGACTGGCAGCTCAGCAGCAAGGGATGTTCGACAACGCCCCTCTTCAGGCTCTCAACCTTCCTACCACGTATCCAGCTCTCCAGGGCATTCCTCCCGTGTTGCTCCCCGGCCTCAACAGCCCCTCTTTGCCAGGCTTTACCCCATCCAACACAGGTGGGTCCTGTCCCAGGTGATGGCTTTCAGAGTTGAGTAGACGCTCAGCTTTTTAATGTGGTTAACCAACAAACACTCTTTTGGGCGGTAGGCAAGCAGGAAGCTAGCCTCTTTGGTCACCTAAAAAAAAGCAACGAGATTGCAGTTCCCGTGCAGCCAGGTGTCTCCCGGGCCAGTACATACCTGGATTCCTTGGACTCCTGCTGTGCAGGGGTGGAAGTGCCCTCTTCTGAGTATGTCCTGATATCACTTTCACGGTGTCTGTTATTAAGAATCACTGACATATGAATTTCCAGGGAATGTTAAACCTCGTGGTCACGTGATCCCGCCTATCTAACCCTTGCAAATGGAAGACAATGGGATTTCCCAGCTGAGTCTGTAATGGACCCTGTAGCGGCTGGCTGGCCGGTGGGAACTGAAATCAACCCTTTGCCCTTGCACTTCTGCCCACCTTTTTGAGAGCAGGAAGCTGCTCTTGAACTGTTAGGTGCTCTGGGGGCCTCCTCCATGGGTTCTCTTCTAGTCAGAACAGTGATGGTTTCTACAGAGAATTTGTTTGAATTCACTGACCGGGAATCTTGCGCTGGGTAATGTAGCTTTTAGTTTGGACGTGAACACATCACCTCTCAGACAAGTGATTGATGTGCGCTCTAGGGACCCCCGCCACCCTTCCGACCCTGGTACACTGGAGTCACACACACTTGCTGCTTGGATGGTCTCTCTTAAAGCTAGGGACTCTTGCAGTTCTCCCGACAGACATTCCTTGCTTCTTTCTCACTGTCTTCACCCTCTTCTCTGGGATCCAGCTGTCCTCTTCAAATTGGACCTTCTCCAGCATCCTGTAAGGCTTAGGCACACAGTAGCAAGTGCCCTCGACAAAGCTCTGTGCTGACTGGTAAACACACTAGCCCCTCACAGTGTAGCCCGTCTCTCCTAAGCCTAACCCTCCAGGGCTTGAAGCTTCTGTTGCCTCCCAGAGCAATCCTACTTAAATTATAATAGTCTGTGGTGGTGGTCAAGAGAATAGAAGCCATTGCATTCCCACTCTGGGTTTCCTACCAAAGGAACAAGCAAAGAAAACACTGAGGTAAAGGCTTTTGCATAAATATGTGGTACAGACCGAAGCCAGCAAAACAAACCAGGGAAAGTGGTCAGACATCCGAATTGTCCTTGCAGCCCAGGGCATCGGCAGGAAGGCCCAGCATATCATGATATGAAAATGCGAGGTTCGAGCCGGGCCGTGGCGGCGCACGCCTGTAATCCCAGCACTCTGGGAGGCACAGGCAGGTGGATCTCTGAGTTCGAGGCCAGCCTGGTCTACAAAGTGAGCTCCAGGACAGCCAGGGGTATACAGAGAAACCCTGTCTCAAAAAAACAAAATCCCCCCCCCCCAAAAAAAAGCACTGTGTTTACTGTGTTAGTGTATTAGTGTAGCTTATTCTGAAGCTGTTGGTTGCTAATTGTGAGATTAACAGGTGGTAATGGATTGACTTCTAAAAGTATCAAGAACTGGTGTGTGTGTGTGTGTGCTGAGATTTTTGGTAGATTAAAATTAAGGACAGTAATTATAAAAATTGATAAAAATCAAAGTTTGTATTATGAGTTTGAACTGAACATGTTGGTGTGGTGTTATTAAAAATGTTATTTTTATTACATAGTTACTTAGTTACATAGTTACATAGTTACTTTTATTA
>BDUI01000006.1:39716-68417 GCA_002335545.1 Apodemus speciosus
CCCAAAAAAAAGGACATGAAAATACGAGGTTCAGGACCAGCAAGATGGCTCACTGGGTAAAAGCACTTGCCATACAAACCTGATGATTTTGATCCCCCAATCAGCGCTTTGACAAACATCTATAATCCCAGGATTCTGGACGAGAAGTTGAAGCAGGAAATTGACCCAGAAGCTTTTGAGCCAGATGGACAGACCTAAGAGAGACCCTGCCTCAACAGTGCAGAAGGCGAGAACTGATTCCCAAAAGATGTCCTTTGGCCTTCAAATCCCCACTACAGCACATGACTCCCCCCCCCACACACACACACACACAAACAAATAATAATAAAATTGTTAAAAGTAGACTCAGAGTGTCTAATGTATCCCCTCAGAGAAATCTGAGGCCCAGAGAGGTTAAGATCACTCAGCAAGCTAGAGTAGGAGCCTGAGCTCTTCCAGAACACCCAACAGGAGCCAGTCAGTCGGCAAGTCTCTGTGCTGCCCAGGTTCTGACCACTTAGAGTGGAGTAGGGATCGAAAGCTGGGCTCTTCGCCCTCAGGACAGCCAGATATGCCCCAATTACAAGCACCTCAACTACTGCAGCTTGTAGAATCACTGGATCAGGAACGGGAGGGGAGGGGCCTATGTTTATGAAGCAGTTACTATACGCCAGGCCCGAAGCTAAGCTCTTTCCAGATGGCCGGTTCATGCCTGCAATCTTGTACTATAGAAGGCTGAGGTTCTAAGAAGTCTCCCAGGGAACCAAAGGTCAGACGTCTGATGTATGTCAGCCATCACCCACACAGGGTCAGTCTGACTCCACAGTGACTGAGTTTCAGGAGGGGATGAAGAACCTGGACTAGTTCTGATCTTACAGATCAGAAAGCCAACGTCACAGCAACAGCGTGAGGGTGCATTGAGCTGCCCTGTCGGGTTCGGCCAGTGCAGAGCTTGGTAAAATAGCGGGGGTTCACTAGTGTTCCTTAGCACCCGAATCTCTCAGTCATCCATCAGATGAACACACACAGTCTCAGTCTAAGGCCTTCTGACCCGAATCTTTCTCTTGAAAGCATGAAACCATAGGCAAAGCTACAGACGTTCCTCCTGGACTGGCCCACTGCCTCCGGCACAGAGAAAGTCAGGCCCAAAACTCAAGAGCTTATAATTCCAACTGTGCCTCACGTGTGCCAGTTTCGCCAACAAGCCTTTGAACTTTACTCAGTAGCCAGTCCCATCTTCTTAGTCCCGAGTATACAGGAAGGAAATAGGATGTGTTGCCTTCAGTGGCTCTCCTGGGACTGGTAACGCACAGTGACCATGTTCTTTGCTTTCCTTAATGTGGAGGTTTTGATACATTGTATCGTTCAAGCTGGCTGTCTTCATCCAACTCTAGGCTTCAGTGTTGTGGTTTTGCCCCACCCCCACCCCCACCCCATGAGGACAGTGTCATGCTAGGCAACCTCTACTTCAGCTTTCTGGGAGAAGATGCAGAGGTGCTCCACGGTTCTTTGTCTGCATTCTCTTCATTGTCTTCCATTATCCAGTGAGCTCTGCTCCCCCCCACCCATCCCCCACACATAGACACACCTGTCTTATGACATCCGGAGCTTGGTGTTCCATCCATCTGCAGCACGACTGGCTTAGTTAGGGTTTCCGTGGCTGTGAAGAGACACCATGACCGAGGCAACTCTTAGAAGGGACAACATTTCATTGGGGCTGGCCTACAGGTTCAGGGGTTCAGTCCATTATCATCATTGGCAGGAAGCTTGGCAGCGTCCAGGCAGACAGGATGCTGGAGCAGGGAGCCAAGAGTTGTACATCTTGACCCAAATGCAGTCTGAAGACATCTTCAGGCAGCTAGAAAGAAGATCTCAAAGCCCACCCCCATAGTGATGCACTTCCTCCAATAAGGCCACACCTACTCTTAACAAGGCCACTCCTTCTAATGGTACCACCCCCTGGGCCAAGCATATTCAAACCTCCAGGAATACTCCGTCCCATGACTCTGGGATCTAGTCCTTGTGAGACACAGCTGTGAAGAGAGAGACTCTTGGGCCCTGGGGTGGCTAGGATAGGCTCTGATACCCTGGGATCTGAGGGCATCGTCACCCCGAGTGTCAAAGATTCCACAGGCCGCATTGTGTGTTGTTTACACAGAGGCTAGAGGAGGTGGTGGTCTTACTCCGTAGACTTAACTCCTGCACATCAGCTGACCCGAGGGCACGGGAGCAATTTTCCCTGAGCGAGTTGTTCTCTTTCTTCCCAGACTCTTCCTTTACCATCTCATTCATCTTCTCTCTGCCCTACTGAAGCGTGTTCTCCTGTGGCCCACACTTTTTCTGTAGCACTCGATCATGGCTTTGGCTTATGTGAGTCCTAGTTGCTAGAAGCTAATCTGCTGGGCAAAGGGAATGGTATCTAGAGAGTGTTGATACCGGGCAGGCAGATGCTGTAAGGTTTTCTAAATGGAGATGAATAGAAGTTGACCCAGGTCTGTATCTTGGTTAAAAAAATCCTTGGCCAGCTAACCCTAAGCATAGCAGGGTATGTCTGTTGTCAACACTGGCTTTGAGAAGATCCCTCGGGTTTAAATAGCTGTGACCATGCCAATAGCACGGGTGCCACACCTTAAGTTTGTGATTCACCCACCCCTAGACTGACCTGTGGTTTCTCTTTCTGTCTCCATTCCTTTTAGCTTTAACGTCTCCTAAACCGAACCTGATGGGTCTGCCCAGCACAACGGTACCTTCCCCTGGCCTCCCCACATCCGGATTACCAAATAAACCGTCCTCAGCCTCGCTGAGTTCCCCGACCCCAGCACAAGCCACCATGGCAATGGCCCCTCAGCAACCCCCACAACCCCAGCAGCCGCAGCCGCAGGTGCAGCAGCAGCCGCCGCCGCCGCCAGCCGCCCAGCAGATCCCCGCGCCACAGCTTCCCCCGCAACAGCAACGGAAGGACAAAGATGGTGAGAAAGGAAAAGAGAAGGAGAAGGCACACAAAGGGAAAGGGGAACCCCTAGCTGTCCCCAAAAAGGAGAAAGGAGAGGCCCCTACAGCGACTACAGCTACCATCTCAGCCCCACTGCCCGCCATGGAGTACGCGGTGGACCCCGCTCAGCTGCAGGCCCTGCAGGCGGCCTTGACTTCAGACCCCACAGCACTGCTCACGAGCCAGTTCCTTCCTTACTTCGTACCGGGCTTTTCTCCTTATTATGCCCCCCAGATCCCTGGCGCCCTGCAGAGTGGGTACCTGCAACCGATGTATGGCATGGAAGGCCTGTTCCCCTACAGCCCTGCCCTGTCGCAGGCCCTGATGGGGTTGTCTCCAGGCTCACTACTGCAGCAGTACCAGCAATACCAGCAGAGTCTGCAGGAGGCGATTCAGCAGCAGCAGCAGCAGCAGCAACAGCAACAGCAGCAGCAGCGGCAACTACAGCAGCAGCAACAACAACAACAAAAAGTGCAGCAGCAACAGCAGCAGCAGCAGCAGCCCAAAGCAAGCCAAACCCCAGTCCCCCAGGGGCCTACTTCCCCAGACAAAGACCCTGCCAAAGAATCCCCCAAACCAGAAGAGCAGAAAAACGTCCCCCGTGAGGTGTCCCCCCTCCTGCCGAAACCCCCTGAAGAGCCAGAAGCAGAAAGCAAAAGTGCAAGTGCGGACTCCCTCTGTGACCCCTTCATTGTTCCAAAGGTGCAGTACAAGTTGGTCTGCCGCAAGTGCCAGGCGGGCTTCGGCGACGAGGAGGCGGCGAGGAGCCACCTGAAGTCCCTCTGCTTCTTCGGCCAGTCTGTGGTGAACCTGCAAGAGATGGTGCTTCATGTCCCCACCGGCAGCGGTGGCGGCGGCGGTGGCGGTGGCGGCGGTGGTGGCTCCTACCACTGCCTGGCGTGCGAGAGCGCGCTCTGCGGGGAGGAAGCGCTGAGTCAGCATCTCGAGTCGGCCTTGCACAAACACAGAACAATCACGAGAGCAGCAAGAAACGCCAAAGAGCACCCTAGTTTATTACCTCACTCTGCCTGCTTCCCCGATCCTAGCACCGCATCTACCTCGCAGTCTGCCGCTCACTCAAACGACAGCCCCCCTCCCCCGTCGGCCGCCCCGTCCTCGTCCGCTTCCCCCCACGCCTCCAGGAAGTCTTGGCCGCCAGTGGGCTCCCGGGCTTCGGCCGCGAAGCCCCCTTCTTTCCCTCCTCTCTCCTCATCTTCAACGGTTACCTCAAGTTCATGCAGCACCTCAGGGGTTCAGCCCTCGATGCCAACAGACGACTATTCGGAGGAGTCTGACACGGATCTCAGCCAAAAGTCCGACGGACCGGCGAGCCCGGTGGAGGGTCCCAAAGACCCCAGCTGCCCCAAGGACAGTGGTCTGACCAGTGTAGGAACGGACACCTTCAGATTGTAAGCTTTGAAGATGAACAATTACAAATGAATTTAAATAAAAAAAAGATTAATAACAAACCAATTTCAAAACTAGACTAACTGCAATTCCAAAGCTTCTAACCAAAAAAACAAAAACAAAAACACAAAAAAACAAAAACGAAAAAAAAAGGAAAAAAAAAAGAAAAAGCGTGGGTTGTTTTCCCATATACCTATCTATGCCGGTGATTTTACATTCTTGTCTTTTTTTTCCTTTAATATTAAAAAAAGAAAACACAAACCCTAACCCTGTTAAATTGTGTCCTTTTAAAGGTACTATTGGTCTGGGAAATTGAAGTCCGCAGGGCTGCCTATTGTCGGAGCTTACACCCCTTGTATATTTCCCCTTTGGAGAACTGCCCCACCTTGATAGCACAGAGGAGCCCGGCATGCACTGTATGGGAAAGCACTCCACCTTGTTACAGTTTTAAATTTCTTGCTATCTTAGCATTCAGATACCAATGGCTTGCTAAAAGAAAAAGAAGAAATGTAATGTCTTTTTATTCTCAGGTCAATCGGTCACACTTCGTTCTGTTTTCAGAATCATTGTTTTATGGTTTTTTTTTCTTTTGTTCCAGAAAAAAAGATTTTGTTTTGTTTTGTTTTGTTTTGTTTTGTTAATTTAAAAAAAATGGGCAGAAAGTATTCAAGAGAAACAATGTGAACTGCTTTAGCTTTCTGGGGATTTTTAAGAATAGCTTTTCTGCTGAAGCCAATTTCAAGGGGAAAAGTTAAGCACTCCCACTTTCAGAAGAAAAAAAAACCCACACACAAAGAGTGTTGAGGACTTGTAGCTTAAAAAAAAAAAAAAAAGACAAGTTTTAAAAACTGACTTTCTGTATTTATGGTAGGTATGACCATTTTTGGTGTTGAGTAGATTGCTTCATTGGAAATGACCTGAAGCAGTATGGTAGACTTAAACCCCTTTGTGCATTTAGCTTTTGTGTGGTCCAGCGACAGCTCCTCATTTGATGTTGTCTTGTTCATCCCTAGTGGATAGATTGCAATCTGTTGCCTCACCCCAGCTTCTCTTCCCTTTGTCCCTTAATTCAACTTCGTCTCTCTTTCCCCAACTCCCATCCTCTAATTTCCCACTTAAAGTGGCTCCCTTTATTTCTTGGAGGGTGGCTGCAGAATTATTTTATAAACCTAAAGAATGGATTTCAGAGGATTCTAGGAATCATCAGGATTCTCACAGATTATTTTTGTTGGGGAGTTGAGACTTTTGAAAGACATTTAATTCTAGGTACCTGTGTCTGGTAGCCCTGAGCATTTATTTTTTAATTTATCCTCTTCCTCCTCCTCCTCCTCATCCTTCTTCTTCTTCTTCTTCTTCTTCTTCTTCTTCTTCTTCTTCTTCTTCTTCTCTCTCTCTCTCTCTCTCTCTCTCTCTCTCTCTCTCTCNCTCTCTCTCTCTCTCTCTCTCTCTCTCTCTCTCTCTCTCTCTCTCTCTCTCTCTCTCTCTCTCCTGTGAACACTTCAAATATTCTTTTCTTGAACTAAAACATTTGTTTCAGTTTGTTTAATTGGGGCTGTGTGCTTTTTCTTTCTGAGGCGTTTTTGGCTATTAATTTGGTTTTGGTTGTTTGTGTTTGTGTCTTTACTTTCCTCTCTCAGAAAAAAAAAAAAAAAGAAATTTCATGCTTTAAAAAAAAAAAACTCCAAAGACACACCCTTTCACTGCTGATGCAGAAAAAAAAGGGAAAGGGTTCTAGTTACTTGAGAATTTGTTACTGATTTAAACAAACAAGACTTAGTTTAATAAAAGAAAGAGTAACACAAAACAGTTCCCAGGTTGTTAAGTGCTTCTTCTGCAAGCAGAGAGGCAATTGTTAATGACAATTCCAGATACCAAAAGACACAATTTTTTTTTTTTAACTTCAAAGTTTTGTCCTTCTGTTAGGCAGTCTGAGCGGCGTATTCCAGAGTGCAGCCAACAAAACAGATAGCAATGTACGGAGAGCGGAAGAGAAGCACGTGCGAGAGGCACGTGTGTTTGTTAATGTGCATGGTCCTGTGACAACATGAGTCAACACACCCCTTGTCATCTTAAAAATGGTCTGAACTTTGAAAGGAAAACTTCGTGCTGCTAAAACACAAGTTTTGAAGACAAATAGATGCTTTTGCTGCCTCACTCTCATAGCCAAACACCAACAGACACAATCTCCCTCGCCCCCAAAGTGTGAAGTCCTCCTCCCTCCCTCTCTTATGTTTCAAAGGGAACTTTGAAGACTGTGAATCCAGGTTCCGTTGGCCACCTTCTGGGCTTCTTCCCCAGTGCTGAAGCCATTCATCAACTTTGCAAAAGACTGGAGCATTCCAAGATCTGAAATTTTTCATTTTTCTTTCTTTTTTTTTTTCTTTTTTTTTTCTTTTAGCCGGGACTATTTTTATGAATTTGTTTTTAGTTAGAGTAGATCCTGAACTGTTGTACATATTTCTAACTAGGCTGATGCACAGTGCAAATTCCTTTTTAATTTTTTAAAAGTAGAAATACTAAAAGAATACCATCTTAACTATTCATATCAGTATCCAGTTGTAGCATAAGGTGTCAAAAACAAGTACACAAAACACTTACTGTTTTAAATACTTATTTCCTTTCAACAAGAATTCTTGTATTTCTCCCTGTGTTTTGAGATGAACACTTTTAAATTTTAAAGTTGTACAGGTTTTTTTGTTTTCCATTATTTTATCTTGTTTGTAACTCTATGAAATATATATATATATATTTTTTGCCATTTAACTGTTGTACGTTACTATGTCTGTATCTATAGAAGAAAAAAATGTTTGTTTTTGGTTCTCTGTGTGATATCAATTAACAATTTAACACTAGCTTTACCTGTCAAATTCTGCTAGGTCTTCTCTGAAAACTGTTGTTTAAAAATGATATTGCTTGGTAATAGTGCAATTTCTACCCTCCCCACCCCCAACCACAAGTTTCTTTGTAACTCTGCCAACCCTTCCCCCAACGGTTTTGTTTGTTCTATTTTGAGCTACAATCATTCTCCCTCTTTGAGGCGGTGACTGTCAGTGTTTCACTGTGCCATGCCTTGACCTGTGAGTGTGTTTTGGCAACAATAAGGTAAGGTTGGGTAGAACGGCTTCTGTCCATCAGTATTCCTCAGAGGAGGTGTGGCATTGTCCCAACCCGGAAGTGGGTTACTTAACGCGTTCCTCTACCGCCGCACCACGCACCCGGAAGTGGGTTAATGATTGCATTACTCTGCAGCCGCACCACCCACCCACATGCATGTTCATCGAAGAAGAAATTCTCAGCACTAACCCAGAAATAGCAAAGCAGTCAGTGATGGTGAAAACCGGAAGGCAGACAAGTGGCCATGATCTGAAGCCGTTTACAAGGCAGGCCATCACCACAGTGCTCAGTTGTTTAGACTGATCTCACTCGGGGGGTTTACTCCTGTCTGCTGTTGGAGTGAGTCCGTTGAGTAGTAGACCATCTCAACTCACTTTGAAAATTAGTTCTTAACTTCTCTTGGCACTTCTTTATTTTTTTTTTTTTTTAAGTTATTGGACGACTTTTGCCCCCATGGTTCCTTCATGACGTGACTTGGTGCTAGACACTATTTGGCACATGGCACCAGGAGACCTGTCAGCAGCATCGGAGTTACTCCATGCACCCCGCCCTAAAGAAACTTAAGGAACACACACACACTCTTAATGCATCTTGGAAGGGTTTCTTTTTTTTGTTGTTGTTTGTTTTTTGTTTGGTTTTTTTTTTTAATTAAAAGCTATTTAAAAAGATGAATGTGGCCAAAGTTTTACACAATTGAAAATAAAGTAAAACAGGCGGCACGTGTTGAAACCTGAGTTTATCAGGCATGGCAGGAAGTCGCAGGAGAGAGGCAGTGACCCAAGCCAGTGCACTTGATGTTCATGGACATATATTTTTTTTAAATAATAAATTAAATTAAAACATTTTAAATAGAAGCATAAAACTGAGTTGGTTGTTTGTTGGCGCTGAGATACTGCCCACTGTGAAACAAAGCTTTGACTAGTTTTTTTTTTATTGTTTTGTTTGTTTACTTTCTTCAGGGGGGAGGGGGGCAAGTTTGGGTAGGAAAGAAAGCATAAAAAAATGAACGTGACCCTGAGGTAAAGAGGTATATGAACAGCCTTTGCAATGTACAAAAAAAAACAACAACATAAAAAACATTAAAAAAACAAACAAAAACAAAAAAAACAAAAACAAAAAAAAAATAGAGCAAGTGAAACCAAAAATGATGTTCTTGGTGTTTTTCTATAATGTAGTCTTGTTAGCTTTTTTTGTTACTGTAACAATGCTGATCTTGAACTGTACCAAAATACATGGAGACTTAACAGAACCGCAAGGGACTCTCAAACTGAAAAAGAAATTTGTCACAAAAAAAAAAAAACTTTGTTGTCATAGTTAAGTTGATTGTAGATGGTAATTGAATATACTCCTTTGAAAATATTTCATCAAGTATGTTTCCTGCTCATTGTGATACATTAAAAAAAAATATGAGCAAAAGTCCTTGTCTGTCACCAGATTTCTGTGCATGTACGGGAGCGCACGTGAAGCAACCCCACAGCTGGGGAAACGTAGCCACCATCTATCTCGTAAGGCTGCGTGTGCGCCACAGTTAATTATCCCAAGGTGCATGAGGAGGTACGCGAGCCACAGAGACTCCTTGGCGTCTTTATACTGGTGTGTGTTTAGGCCAGAAGACTTAACTCGATGGGCTGCCCAGAGTAAGCCTTGGAGAGATACTGATCCAGAGAGCCCTGGTAGTTAGCTTAGATTTACTTCAAACATTCCTGTGGAAATCTGAGATTCCTGCTGCAAACCGCAAGCGAAGAAATTTTGCTGATGGTCAGGAGAGAGGTAGGTTCGATTTTCTTTTTCTCAAGTGGGAATTGGATCTGGTGTTTATGACGGAAGGAAGCAAATTAAGTGCCCAAACAGCTTACCCGTCCTAGCAAAGGGCTTGTCTCAGCCTCTAGGAAGGGGATTTGAAGCAAATCCTCCAGTGCAGCAGCTTCGGCTCGTCCTCCATGCACGGGACCAAGGCGTGACAGAAGCCCCCGTGGCCACCTTCCCTGTTACAGTGGAATGCTTGAGACTCACTAATGAGGAACGTATCCATGACAGAGCCCAAAGGCCTTTAATTCATCTCTAATTTATTAGTCATGGCTAATAAATAATTTAGAGAATTCTATAGATTTGGGTGCTATTGCAAGCTGGCTATGTCCTTGCAGGGTTGCAGAATCAGCCCTTGGCCAATAGGAACCTTTTCTTGCAGGGTGTTAAGCTCAGACAGCTACTACTGTCTTTTTCTTCTTTTCCCTGCCCCCCCACCCCCCGCCCCGGTCCATGCAGCAGCATTCAAGAGGCAGCAGTGACCCTATTAACTCAACATCTCAGTCTGCAATTTCACAAGCACTACTTGGCCTCAGAGAAGAAAGCTGTGTCTAGGGGCCAGTGCTCGAAGCTCTGTGACAAACAAGTACTGTCACTGTCCCTGATGAAATCCAGCTCTGTCCCCAGGCATTGAACTGTTCGGTGTTGCTGAAGAAAGCAGATGGCTGCACAGCTGTGTCACTTCTGTCCCCTCAACTCATGAGAACCATGGAGTCCAATAAAGGTTGCCAGGAGCCAAGGCCATCCCTGCTGCTCCAGGCTACGGCTGGGGAGGTGGAGTTGTTTTAAATGAAATCTGTTTTACATAGACTACAAATTCTTCCACAGGTAAAACTACTCAGAAAATTGGGAGAGTTGGATTAGAAACCATAAAAATCAGAAGTGTGTGTCCTCAATCAATCAATCTCTGTCTCTGTCTGTCTCTGTCTCTGTCTCTCTCTCTCCCTCCCTCCCTTTCTCCCCTACTGCCTCTCTCTGGAAAGCTCCCACCCCCATCCCTAAATGCATTATAGCTTCAGGATCAGGCCCACGTGCATATTAATTTCCTTGGAACTAATAGTCTCCCCCGCCCAACAGAAAATGAGGAATGGCAGTATCTTCAAATGAGCAGGATGTGTTAGTTTATTAGCTGTTTCTAATTTGCTTTAGAAAAAAAAAAATGCCTGTACCCTCTGCAGACTAATGACTCTTCACTTTGAGCAAGTTTAGAACTTAGGTTACACGAGGCACACTGAAGCCTCCACGCTCACTCGGCCTCCACATGTTTCCAGGAAGGGTCACACACAACTTGCACAGAAACGAAAGCAGAGGCCAACCTCTACTGTTTTCTGCTTCATGGTGTGTGTGTGTGTGTGTGTGTGTGTGTGTGTGTGTGTGTGTGTGTGTGTGTGTGTTTTAATTCTTTAAACTATTACATGCCTAGCTGGATTCCAGAGATGGGGGTCTCACACTATACAGCCCTGACTTGTCTGGGACTTGCTATGCAGACCAGGCCAGCCTGGTTGGCCTTGCTGACCTTGGATTCAAAGAGCCGCTTGTCTCTGCCTCCCAGGTGCTGGGATTAAAGCAGCATATTTTAACAATGTTTAGCCAATCAGGTTGATTTCCTCTGAATCTTTCAGAGTTTTTAATTACAGGTAACCAGAAACAAACTTGGAGTTCACCCTTCCCGATTATGGCTATTTAACCTGACTCTTGAGCCCTATATTAATCTGAGACTGAAAGCTTTCTGATGAGCCACGTTACTCTTGGGTCAAGATCCTTTGACCTGAGAAGCAACTAGGCGAAGCGATGGTGTGAGCCCTGCTTTGATGATCACCCTCAGGCTCTCTGTATCCCGCCCTTCCTGCTCCTCTCACGCTCAGCAACCACTGTCCCTGCATACTTCACTGCTCTTCCATTGCCTTGTTTGTATGGCATTGAAAAATATTTTGTAATATTACATCCTTTGGGTTTTTTGGAAGCAGGAATTAAATAATCCCAGGGCCTTGAACATCACAGGCAAGTAATTTGAAGTCACTAGACTACAAAGTCATTCTCCAATTATGTGCTTTGCTTATTCCTCAGATGGCCTATGAGCTAGGCAGAGTGGGTGACATTTATGCCAGAATTTAGGATAGATAAGGAGTAAGGGCCAACTAACTGTGTCAACCTTTGGTGTTTTTTTTCCCAAACACACTAGGGAAGGGTTGGTAGGGCATGAGTTCAAGTGAGGTCTTTTGGGTCAAATTCTGACTTCACCATATTGACCATAATGGAGTTGTTTTATCCCTTCTGTAAAATGGGGATAAATTAAAAGTACCTGCCTCACAAGAGTTGTCATGACAAGTGGGACRGCAGTTTTCTAACTCTTGCTTTTCTTCCCTGAGGGTTTGGGAGCAGCAAGAGAACAGTAGGTCCCATCAGGACTGCTCCCTATGTGTAGCTCTGATATTTTTTTCCTGCCTGTACCTATATCAGATGATCTCGAGAGCTTCTAGACAGGTTACTGTTCATGAATTCTTCTATAGCAACTTTTAGGTTTCACTGGTTACTGGCCAGCCTCGAGTGATGACTTTATCATGAAGGAAGGGTGGCTTTGGTGTACCAGAAGAGTTCTACCTTGAAGGGTCACGTAACTATTTTGAAGAGGGCACAAGTGCAGAGCTGGAGAATCTGAAGTGAGGCATTGAGAACGAGTAGGTTATAGGCTCGACAAAATTGAAAGGGGAACACACAAAGGAGAACACAAGAGGTCACTGCGTCTAACACAGGGAAATGTGCCATGGTTCTAGCCAGCTGCAGAATAAACATGGAGGGCGCTTGGGAAAGAGGGCAGAGAGAATAATAGGTGTGAATAGAGTTTATGGGCTGGCCTTTGATCTTAATGATGGCCTCTTTAGGAGCATGAGGTCCTATCAATGACTATAGATGTTGTATCTGTTTTTAACACGGACAATAATGAACTTGGCAATAAAGCTGTTGGCACAGGTATCAGAGGGCTAAGAAAGGGTATGCAGAATGGTGATTTTCCCACATCTCTGCGGATAACGGTCCTTAAACCGTAGCTTTGTCCTCCTGCTAGTATCTGACTTCAAGCTCTGAGCTTGAAACCGAGTAGCTATGAAAGCATAATTCAGATTCAGCTTAGCTTTGTTTTCTCTCACAAATCTAAAACTGCTGCTCTTCTATGGTCTTGTGTGCAGTGGCTGATTTGATAGAATCCTTACTTGCTCCTCAGTGTTCGCTTGTCCAGAGCTATCCCACTTACCACTGGTCTCATCATGAGGCGCCCTCAGATAGCTTTAGCCATGGTTTGTTGATCTCTTACATCTGTAGAATTTGCCTTCTTATCAAAATTGGCAAATTTATCAATGTCTTTTCTCCCCACCCCCACCCCCACCCCAGGGACTTGACTTAGTGCTCTGAGGTTAACTCCTAGTCTACTGAAGAGTTTAGGTTTATCCTACCTGTTTAGGCAGTTTGGATTTTTAGGGTTTTTGTTTGTTTGCTGTGTGATTTATTTYTGAACAGTTTATGATTCTATATCTGCAGGTCCACCTATCTTTTCTCTAATCCTAACCAGTGTATTTTTTCATCTCAGACACTAAATTCTTCATTTCTGGAAGCTTAATTTATACTTCTTTTAACTTTTGAATACAAACATATCAAAAACAATATTAAGATCTGTTTTCCCTAGGCATGATTGTTCTTGTATGTATTGCAGCTGAGGCCTGAGGATCATTTGAGGACAGTCTGGACTAGTCTGTGAGACTCTACCTCAAACAACAACAAGAACAACAACAACAACAACAACAAAAACCCCAAGTTAGCAAAAACAAAAAGCAACTGCTTCTCTGTTATCCTTTTCTAAGTTATCTGTGTAAATCCCAGGTTGACTGATTACTCTTCTTAATTATGAGCTCTGCCCTCCTGTCTGCATGCGTCACTAATCTTTGGTTAGATGCCAGACACTATATTTTCTCTCATTAGGAACTGGGTATTTGTATTCTTACAAACTCACCTAACTTCTTCTGGGATGTGCTATGCTACTTGGATCCCTGAAGGGTAAGTTCTGCAGAGTAGGGCCGGAGCACTCCGCAGTCTGTTCCCCACTGCTGAAGAGTGTTTCTCCTAAGCACTGCTCCCCGACCCCCTGAAAGCATCAGCTGCCAGTGCCTTTCATCCTCAGGCCAGCTCTTTTCTGGGTCTCTGATAGTTTCTTTCTGATACCCATTTGTATCCTGAGACTTCCAGCTGCTTAGTTGCCTAAGATTCATCTTTAGCTTCTTAGTGGAGAGGTCTGATGGGCTTCGCTTGGCTCTCACCTGTGTCAGGACATGGAGAGCCCAAGAGAGGAGAACGCTGTCACCGACAGGTTCACGGCTCCTTTCCTTCAGGGGACATATCCTTTCTCGTATGATACCTAGGGCTCCGAATACCACTTTTTTTAATCATATATTTTCTCATATAACCTTGGTCTTATTTGGTGGCTCTTCATTATTCCATCTCAGCTAGAAGCACAAGCTGAATATATTGTTTAAATTATATGTTAGAAGTCCTACAGACCTCTCAAAGTACTGTCAACACTTGTAAGGGTTCTAATCAGCATAGCAACCTGATTCGGGCAGACCTCTTAGGATATGGTATGGTCTAGTTGACCTGGTAAGACTGAAACTAACTCATCTGTGTCCTTATAATGGTCAGAAGTGGGGAAAAATAGGTAAATGAAGTGTTCCAGTCTCCTAGTTCTGCCTTGCCACAATGCCACAGAGAGTGGGGATGCCATTTTTTGGCATTAGAAGCCTGGGCCAGCCTGTGGAACAACAGTTTGAGCTCTTCCCCTCAACCACCAGAGTTGTCTCTATTCATAAAGCTATTCAAGCTTTTTCATTGAAATGAAATCTTGGTCTTCCATCTCAAAGCTTGTGAAGTATTCCTTCACAGAGTTGACTTTTCAGGCTGACCCCAGCTTAATAAAACCTATCGGTTTAAGAATGTAGCTGTTGGAGGTGAATTTACTGCACTAAGTAATACGGGAGAAAAGCAAAGCAGGCCTAACAGACAGTCATTTTTTGCTAAACCTAAATTATGCCTTTGATTGTTTTTATTTTAATAAAACTTCATTCCTACCTACTTACATTGGCTAAGAACAGATGAATTTGAAAACGGGGATACTATAAAATAGCCCATTAGTGTCAGTGTGTACCAAGGCAGATGGCTTAATTCAGGAACAGTCATTCACGGTCCAACAGCAGACCCAGAAAGCTGGCAAGCAAGGTGAGGGTTGTCCAGGAAGAGGGGTGTGCATGTGGGAAAGAGCCAGAGCTGAAGTCACCTTTTTAGGATAAAAGTTCCTAAGACGAAATTTCAGGCAAGATAATACAAACTTGACCAGGACGGGCATAAAGGGGACCAAAGGAGGAGACAGAAAGCTGTGTTTTCTCAGATAAAATCAGAGAGGACTAGAGCAAGGAAGCTCAGTGGTTAGGGCTGTTTTGTGCACCTCATGCCAGCAACACGAAGCTACCTCATCAATTCTTAAAAGTTTAGGGGAGCTATTTCCATGAGAAAATTATTCACAAGAAAGGATTGTGGTCAAGTTCCACTGAAAACTATAGCTTGAAATTATAATTTCAGGCTGGTGAGATGGCTCAGTGGGTAGAGGTGCTTGCTGCTGAGCTGGACTACCTGAGTTCAATCCCTGGACCACACTGTGGGAAGAGAACCAACTTCCAAAGATAGATAGATAGATAGATAGATAGATAGATAGATAGATAGATAGATAGATAGATAGACAGACAGACAGATAGAAAGAAAGTAAGATAGAAAGAAACAAAGGAAAGAAACAAAGGAAAGAAAGGAAGGAAGGAAGGAAGGAAGGAAGAAAGAAAGAAAGAAAGAAAGAAAGAAAGAAAGAAAGAAAGAAAGAAAGAAAGAAAGAAAACAAACAAACCAGTTGTTCCTGGTCCATTTATGTAAAAGATAATAAACCCTGCAATGATTATTACCTTGGCAAACATCAGTTATTTATGTATGGCGTTATGTGATGCGTACCTGATCCCTGTATCTGGCAGAGCTGACATCAGTAAGCCCTGACCACTGTCAGTCAGCCCTCTAACTCTGCTCCTTTTCAAAATTGTTAACTCCCTCCAATTGGCTGTATAATATTCAACATCTCACCAGTTAAAAGCTCAACAAACTAATTCCAAAGGATGCACTGAAACAGAAAGATTCAGAAGAATCATAGTGGGCTCGAGAGATGGCTCAGCGGTTAAGAGCACTGACTACTCTTCTGACGGTCCTGAGTTCAATTCCCGGCAACCACATGGTGGCTCACAACCATCTGTAATGGGATCTGACGCCCTCTTCTGTTGTGTCTGAAGACAGCTACAGTGTACTTATTTATAATAATAGATAAATCTTTATAAAACAAACAAACAAAAAGAATCAGTGTTCTCAAGAAATGAGGCAGAGGCTAGCGCCTGCAGGGAAGCTCTGTGGGAATGACAGGGCCGTGTGAATAAGTACACACATGGACAAGAGGACTGGAGACGGGATTAGACAGCCCCTAGCCTGTCTGCACATGAATGGATACTTACGCTACGACAGAGATCGCAGCTCAAGCGAGGGACATCTTTTTATTAAATTATACTGGAAAACTTGAGTGTCCCTGTTTGAAGAGATATAAAGCAGGACCTTTATGTACCACTGGTTTCAGATGGTGCAGAAGCCCTTAGCGTTACTGCATCCCATTTGGATCATAATCCCTTCAGGGCCAAAGTCCCTGTTAGGAAGGCCCTTGCCTATGCTCGTCAGTTAAAGTAGACCCGGAACCATATCCTGTCAGCCCCTGCATCAGGCTGCAGAAAGGGAGGAGCTAGAAAAGGACTGTTGGGTGGGATGACCTACGGGAGGGAGAAACAACCCAGGTGGCAGAAAACGGGGCCTAGGGTAAGATTGGGGAGGAGTTGGCCCAAACTAACAATATGTGAAAACGCCATACGCCAAAGTAGAAATTTCCTACTTTGCAATTCGATAAAAAAAAAGTTAAGAAAGCTAAAGCTAAAACCCTGTGTGCCCGGATGTCTTAGTTAGGGCTTCATTGCTGTGAAGAGACACCATGACCGTGGCAGCTCTTATAAAGTACATTTAATTGGGGCTGGCCTGCGGGTTCAGAGGTTCGGTCTATCACGGCAGGAAGCACGGCAGCGCGCAGGCAGACTTGATGCTGGAGGAGCGGAGAGTTCTACTTCCTCATCTGAAGGTGGTGGAGACCATCTCCTGCAGGCAGCCAGGAAGAGCCTAAGCAAAGGGAGCTCCAAGCTCACCTCCGCAGCGACAGACACACTTCTTCCAACAGGGCCACACCTCCCTCAATCAGGGCACACTTCCTGACAGTGCCACCTCCTACGGTCAGGGAGGCCTCGGAAGCCCCCAGAAGAGAGTAAAATCTGGCCACTCTGCTTGGCTGTCTGCCAGTTGATGATGTCCTGAGACACCACACACCTTGGTTACAAGGTGTAGAGAAATTAACCGAGCTAGAAGGTGAAAAGCTTTTACCGTACTTACCGGAAGGCACCCCATAGGCTGCTGGGAGAGAAAGGGGATCTAACGGGTCTGCGAAGACTACAAACGGCACAGTGACCCACTAGGCAGGTTGTGCTTACTGGTGCAGTAGTGGCGCAGCTATTATGGGAGTAAGCGACTGCTCATTGCTTAGATCTACAGTCTGCTTCACAGGAGGAAATTCATGTCTGCGGCTATAACTTATTCCTGCACTCATAACTGAAGAGGGTCTTAGTCCATAGCAGTGAACTCACTACACTTGTTTAGGCAAACTGCCATGGTATCAAGCTGACTCTAGAGATTTATGTCAAGACCTGTGACACTCCGCTCAGCCTTCAGCGGAGAAGCTTCCCTCTGTGTTGAATGACAGTGAAAACAAAAGAACCAGGAGGCGGAGGGGGTTACGATCTTCTGGACACAGCACAACCAAGGACTATTGCTGCCTGCATTAGACCGACATAAAACTGGGCCTATCAAGAGTCAATCACGGATCAGGGAGGGACTCACTGGGCCCCACCCCTTCCTGCTAAACAACTGACTACTGATGGTCTCTGGAGGATGGGATAGCGGTTGTCTTCAGTGTATTCCCGCTGAGTTGTCCAATAAGCTCCGATGGATGTCCCCGGTTCAAACTCAGTGGATTTCAAATAAACAAAAATGCACATAAATGTGGGAAAGGGACTTCTAGTGAGGAGGGCAACTGACTGGGTCTCAGGGCTGGGGAAGGACAGGAGATTAGAGGGGGGAGAGACATGAAAGTAATCATGCTCCTATCTAAAGGATACACAGGGACAAAGAGTGGAGCCGTCCAGAGACAGCCCCACCTGGGGATCCATCCCATCTACAGACACCAAACCCAGTCACCATTGCTGATGCCAAGAAGTGCTTGCTGACAGGAGCCTGATGTGGATGTCTCCTGAGAGGATCTGCCAGAGCCTTTCTGATACAGATGCGGATGCTTGCAGCCAACCATCAGACTGAGCATGGGGGCCCCAATGGAGGAGTTAGGGGAAGAACTGAAGGAGCTGAAGGGGTTTGCAACCCCATAGGAGGAACAACAGTATCAACCAACCAGATGCCCCCCCCCCCCGCAGAGCACCCAGGGACTAAACCACCAACCAAAGAGTACACATGGAGGGACCCATGGCTCCAGCTGCATATGTAGCAGAGGACTGCCTTGTCAGGCATCAATGGGAGGAGAGGCCCTTGGTCCTGTGAAGGCTCGATGTAGGAGAATGCTAGGGTGGTGAGGCAGGAGTGGGTGGTGGGTGGGTGTGCACCCTCATAGAAGCAGTGGGGAGGGTGTGGGAGGGAGGGGGTTTGAGGAGGGAAACCGGGAAGGAGGATAACACTTGAAATGTAAATAAATAAAATAACCAATAAATTAAAAAAAAGAAGGTGCTTTATAAATGAATGGAATTGTCAAAGAATAAATGTTACCTTTAAAAAGACAGTGTGAAGAATGTGAAATGAAATTGATAGGGAAAATACCTGCTATGTGTAATACTAAGAGAACATTAGTATTGAGGAAATACAAAATAAACAACAAACACATAATACAAAGAAAAATATGCCCTCTGCTCACCGCAGTCATTAAAGAACCTGAGTCTGGGTCCGCGCAGGGCATGGTTGATGAGCCGGGATTAGTTCCCGCACAAACGGAGGTACAAAAGACAAGCATATGACAAGACAAAAACCAAAACCTGAACACATGCTTCAGGAAAGACAGGAATAGAACAACTCAGTAGTCAGGTAAATGTCGTTTACAAGCACAACCGGATTGTACTACATAGCCAGAAAGGAGCCAGAGATCTGAGACCACCAAGGTAGCCTGGTAATGATAGGGATTTGCTTTGTATCCTTCAGTGAAACTCTGTGTTTAAGTTTAAACCTTTTTCTGGGTCTGGAGAGAAGGCTGGGTGGTTAAGAGTACTTGTTCCTTCAGGAGAAGCAAAATTGGTTCCTAGCTAAAAACAACTCATAATTCCAGCTCCAGGGGCCCCACCCTTTTCCAGACTCTGGTAGATGTGCAGGTATTAGTGGATACTTTTGAGGTACTGAGCAGCAAGAATGGAAGAAAGGCTCAATTTTCATTGTATTTATTTTTTGGGTGTCTGAACTTTACACTAAGCATTTTTCCTTCTTTCTTTCTTTTTTATAAACTATGACTTTTTTTAACTTGGTAAAAAATATACATTATATTAGATAAGTCTAATATTACAGGGGGGGGGGCAAGAAAACTTCTCCACCTCAGTGAAAAGGGATGTAGATACAAATGTTGCTTCCTGCAGCCACAGGTAATTTTTTAGGTCAAGTTTTGCAGCAGGTCACTCCTTCGGCTTTGACGGTTTTGCTACAGTGTCGCCACAGTTAACTTGCAGATACCAATGATAAAAAGTCAATTTAGTTCTAAGAAGCAACTTAAGACTTAAACTGTATCACTGACCTACTTTGGGTTTGACTTTGATGCTTGCTAGAGACAGACATTCCTCTCCCACACACCTGCAGATTCATTTCTGCTCCTTCACTTAAATTAACTCTCCCGCAAATTCACTCAATCGGGTGTTTAGAATTACCAGGTGCCTGACACACTTGTACTGCTTATGCGACCCTAAGATTTTTCTTTAAAAAGTTATTCTTGTTGATACCATATGTGAAGTGCTCTACGGTTTTTAAGCACTCACAACACCCTAGGAAATTTAGAGGAAGAAACAAGATAGGAAACATCCCAGTAAGTTGGCGACCTTTTAGTACCGTTTTGATGCTGGAGAAGAATCCTATGCAATATCGTCAACGGACTCATCAGAGGACACCCAGTTATTCCACTGCCCTGAAGCCCTGTCATGCAAGGCATCTGCCCCCTCCCATCACTAGCTCCCTGTTCTTTCTCTGGCATCGTCCTCAGCTTGGATGGGGACTGCATGTGTACCTCTTTAGCATGCTGGCTTCTGTGTTTCCCTTTCTCCCTCGTATCTGTGTTGTAAGGTTTCATTACCAATGGCTGATTATAAATGCCCTTTCTTACAAGACACTGAGAATAACTAGATATCTTTTCCTCTTCTGGACTTTTCATGGTCAGTGTTTAAGGAGCGTGGCTCGAGGCTATTTTTATGTTTACCTTGTTGAAATGCTCTTTGGGTAAAATACACCATAGCAGGGTGTGCTAAGTGAAAGGCGGTATTTGAAGAAAAATGAAACATTTTCTGAAACCTTGCTCGATTGTCTCTCTCTCTCTCTCTCTCTCTCTCTCTCTCTCTCTCTCTCTCTCTCTCTCTTTTTGAGACAGGGTTTCTCTGTGTAGCCCTGGCTGTCCTGGAACTCACTTTGGAGACCAGGCTGGCCTTGAACTCAGAAATCCACCTGTACCACCGCTGCCACCACCACTGCCCGGCGCTTGATTGTCTTTTAAAGAATGATAAAAGGTAGATTTTTATTTAAATTTAAAGGCCTATTAGTTATAAAGACTGGCTGTATTTTTAACATATTAGACATCATAGAAACTGATTTACTAGCAAGAATTTATAAATTATCCCCTAAAGTTTGTCACTTAAGTCACTATACAGAATATTTATGTCTGTAACTGCTCCAGTTCAAAGCATGCCAGTAGGTTTGATCTTAGGTTTGGACTCAGTACTTTAAAGCCATGCTCTTTCTTTTTTAAATTTATTTTTATTATTTAGTTAGTTAGTTATTTAATGTATATGAGTACATGCTGTAGCTGTCTTCAGACACACCAGAAGAAAGCATTGGATCCCATTACAGATGGTTGTGAGCCACCATGTGGTTGCTGGGATTTGAACTCAGGACCTCCGGAAGAAGCAGTCAGTGCTCTTAACCACTGAGCCATCTCTCCAGCCCAAAGCCATATTTTCCTAAACTGAATGGTAACAAGGGAGGAATCGCTATGTTCTTGGCTGATGTGGTTGTGAATTACACCAATGGCTTCTCTCCCTTTAGAGACAAGCAAGTTAGAAAAGCGAAGCAAGCAATCATTTTTGTAAGTAACCACTTTGATTCTGTCTCTTCTGCCAAACTATGAAAATTTGGACAATATCCATCCCGAAAAGGTTATTCTTAGATTGCCAAAGAACATAGTGTTAACCCTGGCTCTAAAATGAGATGTGGTTGATTGTAAAGCAACTGTAAAAACATGTTCTTCAGGACTCTGGGACAGACAACAAATGTCAAAGGGGATATCGAATGTAAGGAAGTCTGGGATACACACATCACTCTGCATTACTGTGGTCCCTCACACAATAGGAAAAATGATATTGCTTTTTAAAAGATCCACAGGCATACTAAGAGGAACAAGATGGCGTGTCTACATGGGAGCCTTGCTCAAAACTTCTCATTTTCTTCAGATGAAAAATCTTGAGTTCTTCCTGTGCGTTGATTCTGCTGTAATCTTGTAAGACCACAGAAACAATGTCTCCCTTGGTTATTACTAGCAAAATATTTTAGAAGATGCCAAATACAAGCAGCAAATGATCAGCCTAGACCATGGATACCCTTTAGTTATTTTCTGTTAGTCAATTCCTGAACCTTTTGCATGAGAAGAACTGCTTAGCCCCTTCCTGTCTGTGAGGTCATGGGGGCTAGCAGTTGAGAGGGGAAGCAGAGGAGAGGAAGAGGACATTCTGGTTTCAGGGACTGCAGTGGTAACCCAGTAAAGTGCTTACCTTGCCTTGCAAGCACAGGGATCTAAATTCAATTTCTAGAGCCCATGTTTAAAAAAAAATACTGGGCATGTGGCATGCGATATGTGGTATGTGGCATGCTGCACGTGACATATGACATGTGGAATGCATGTGCTATCTCAGTCCTGAGGAAGAAGAGGACTGGGCACTCCCAGGACTCACTGCCCAGGTAGCTGACTCTGTGATCAGGCCCGTGGCAGGGGGTATGGTAGACCATACCCAAGGAACACTGCCAGAAGTTTTTCTCTGGCCTGCACGTGCACACACAGATGCACCCACACACAAAACGTACACATGCAGGCACCCACATGCACACGTGATGCTTTTCACACATAGGTGGGTCTGGATCTCTTTGTGCCTGTGTTTTTAGGAAATCTGAAGTTTTGAGGGAGTGAGGTTTGAAAAGTTTACATTTTATGCTTGAAGTTCCCAAAGGCTACATTTAGCACGAATGGCTGTTCTCTAGCTGGCTATCACATTCAGAGTCCTCATAGATTGGCCCTGGGTTTTGGCAACCTAAACACACCTAGACCTTTTGATAGTCTGTCTGGGGACGTTTTGTTAGCTGTGCAGGACCTCAGATGTTCTGGAATATGATGAAATAAACCCTAAGTCATTCCTCCTATTTATCAAGCAAAGCAACATGACACTGTTTCCTTCAAATCTGCTTCCTTGCTTTTTTCTTTTTTCTTTTCTTTTTTCTTTTCTTTTCCTTCCTTTCTTCCTTCCTTCCTTTCTTCCTTCCTTCTTTCTTTCTTTTTTTTCTTTCTTTCACTTTTTAACCTAACTAGCTTTCCAACTGATTGGGGCTGGAACTGATTGGGAGTCTAAATGCTGTGTTACCGTCTGTTCTTTTCTCTAACAAGCACACTGGTTTACCCCCTTTTGAGGCAGGGGCTCCGTGTAATGAGTCAATGCTTCTGTTAACTCCAAGAACCCTTAATTATTTCCACCATTTTCTCCATGTGTTTCATCCGCCGATTGTGTGAATCAGAGGCAGGAGGCTGGTCGTCAGAGACGGGAGAAGTCACTGGCCTTCCTTGCTGGCAGGGAACCACATTCTGCAGCGTCTGGATTCATGGGTGAAGTATCCTGTCTCAGAGTTTGTACAGCACCTTCTGTTTTTAGTTTACTGGTGAACGGGGCACATCACAAGAACTTGGAGTGCAGCTAAAGCCAAATCAGACTTGACAGAAAATTATTAGCAGGGTACAGAGGGAAAGAGATCCCCCTTCCTTTCTGTAATCAGGTTAATATGTGCATGGAATGCTTCACTTAAAAAGGTAGTGTGTTTTGGCAAAGCTGGTTTCTTAAGTAGAATTTCAGTTCCCATTATGCGAGGCTATCCATTGCTGCTCTGGCAGGGCCTTTGATCAGTGAACTCGGTGGGGGAGAAGGGCATAGGCATATTAATAACTTCAACATGTGGCCCTTCGGCCCAGCTGTACCCTTGTCTTGGAAACAGGCCAACTGGAAGGAGTTTTCTTAACGCGACCGATATATGCATATTTGGGGAAAGGGTAAAGGCCAGGTAAGAGTTCAAAGAAGGAAACGGAATGGGGTTCGGGCGGTAGCTCTATTTCCCCTGTTACCTACTTAAAGCATTCTGCTACTGCACACTCGGAGCCTATGGACTCAAGACTCCATCCTCGACTTTTACTATCGTTTGTGTTATCATGTTATAAAGATTAAAGATGCTGGCAGCTCAGGACTAGACTGGAGAGAAGGCAGAGGGCAGTGCAAGAGTCTACAGAGATGAGAGACTAATGGGAACCAGGTGCCTGGAATGGGAGCTCGGGTCCGTTTCACCAGGGCTCTATCTTTGGCCTTCTCCCTCCTCTGCATTGGTATTTTGACTTGCACTTTAACAATCATAGCCTTTGGTCCTCGTGACACTACTGCAGTCATCTAGAGCCAAGCCTGCCTCCTCCTTCGGTGTGTTACCATGCACAGCTCAATAGCTTCCTTCCACATTTTCTTCTGTGATGTCTGAAAGAGTGCTGTAGGGCTCTACACCATGGTCCTGAAGCAGGCTGTGTTTTCATCACCGAGTGACAATGGCAAATTTGCAAAGACGAAGCAGCATTGTTTTAAAATCATTCTCATCACTCCAACCATCTTTGCTTCTCACTGAGTCTGCCTGACACCGACTTCTCACAGAGGATCTGTACTGAACCATCCCAGTCTGGGAGGTAGGATGTGGCATCTGTGGGCACTTGGAGGGTTGGGATCCATACTTGACTTCTGTTCACAAAGGTCAAGATATCAATGGCTTAAACAAGCCGGCAGTTGATATTTGTCTCAGATGCTAGTTGGAACAGCCAAAAGGAACTACAAAGGTGGGCTGGTATTTCAAGTACCTTGATTCCCTTTCTCCTTGTGCTTCCTCTTTTCCACAGATTCCACTTTAGTTAAGATTGCTTCTTCCATGCCAACTGCCACATTTTCACGTGAAGTTGGAGGTGAAGGGAGGAGACGCTCCTTCTACTCTAAAGTTGTCAAGCTGTGTTTACCTGCTTCTCATACACCACTGCCCACAACCTAGTTACTTGAACGCACTTAGCTGCTAGGGCACCTGGGCCATGAATTCCTTAGCTATTGGTTTTCTAGGGGGATTGTGTGTATTGCAAAATGGTCATAAAATTGAACTCACCCAGTTGTTACCTCCTAGAAAAGTAGAGAATGGAAAGAATCAGGATGCTAACAGTGTGATGGGAACGTTAATGTATTCTTTTTGTTTTTAAACCAGTGTTCTCTGATTGCTTCACATTCAATATCTAAGCATAGAGACACTGTACAAAGCTCTGGACCCAGAAAAACACTTCCAAAACAGGCCCTGCTACCTTCCCAAGGCCACGAGAGAGGGGTTAGAACCAAAATACAGGTATGTGCCAACATGAACACTGAAGAACAGTGAGACTTGACTAGACCCTGAAAGCAGAGTTCTCAGAGATGATTAAAAAGCTGGGTAAGAATAAGACGATAAGAAAGTGTCATGTGTTAGGAAGGAGATTCATATCTAACCATGAAAGGCAGTAAGAGGATACCAAAGATATGTTAGCAGAAAATACACAGATTGTGATTCTAATGGTATGATTCCTCCTATAAAGGAGATACTTGATCTGTATGACTACATGAACATGAAGGGGGAAAAGTCTGCTTGGCACAAGCATCATGAATAAAATCAAAATATGAATGAAAAATGAGAAAAGTATTAACTACACATATGATAAGCTATCGGTTTACTTTCCCACAAAAAATCTTACTTAGCATTTTGTCTCACCTAATTATGGGGATTGTGATAGGTTACTTTTCTAATGTATTAAAAAAAATAAAGCCCAAAGATCAAATAATTAATACAAAAGTATACTCAAAAAATTACTAATGACTTACAAAAGTAGGAATTAAGTTCAAACTTACTTTAAAAATTAAAACCATCACTTGATGAGGTCACTGGTGAGGGTGCTGCAGAAAATTGGTAGTTAGGGCAACAAAAGATTGTTCAAAATAAAGATTCTTTATTTTGAATAAATAATTCTTAGAGTTCTTACAGCACCCCATTGTGGTGTGCAGTCCCTGAAATAGCCCTTGCCACCCAACTCATGTCCTAGCTGTGTTGGCTACTTTTATGTCAACCTGACACAACCTAGAGTTGGAGAGGCAGGAATTTTATAGAAAACAAAATCCCTCCATAAGATCCAGCTGCAAAGCTTTTTAAATTAGTGGTTGATGGAGAGGCCCCAGTCCACTGTGCGTGGTGCCACCCCTTGGCCTGGTAGTCCTGGGTTCTGTAAGAAGTCGGGCTAAGTAAGCCATGGGGAGCAGGCCAGTCATCAGCACTCCTCCTCTGCATCAGCTCTTGCCTCCAGATCCCTGCCCTGTTTGAGTTCCTATTCTGACTTGCTCCAATGGTGAATAGTGATGGGGAAGTGTAAACCAAATGAACCCTTTTCTCCTCAAGTTGCTTTGGTCATAGTGTTTCATCACAGCAAAAGCAATCCTCAGTAGGACATTAGCATTGATACTTTGGTGTAAACCCCTTTCTCCTTAGGCAAGGGAGGGACCTACTAACTATCTTCTGAGAAAAGAATTTATAGCCACAATGTAAGAATACTTTACAGATGGAGCTGTGAAAGGGTTTTGATTTCTATCTTTCTCAGCCTCTTTCTCTTGCCTTCTCCCTTGTCATGCTAAAGAATCCCAAGTGCCCCATTTTAAGTGGTCAGTACAGAGACTATGAGAAAAAGCTGGTATCTTCAGCCAATGAGGACCTGAAACCTGACAATAGCTAAGTATCCAGGTAAGCTTGAAGTCTCCCCTAGTTGAGACTTAATGTAACTAAAGGCTCAGTCCCATCTAATACTTCGACAGCTTTGTCGGATTGGGCCTGTGGCTCTAGGCCAGCAAGGCCTTGATATATAAACATGTGGGATAACAGATGAGTTATTTTTAGTTTGGTTGTTTCTTGCTTGCATGATGTCACTAAGCTTTTGAACAATATGCCATGCAGCAATAGAAAAGTAATAAAGATTGGGTAACTTGGAGAAGTTGGCTATCCTGGTTTTGGAAATGGGTAGTAAGTAGGGGCTGAAGGAGTTCGAATAGCAGGTTATGAAAATGAACTGTTAGAAGTAATTTTCAACTTTGATGATGCTATCAATAGCAAGTGGGGCATCTGCTACTAGAAAGTGGCAAAAAGGGAACTTGTTACCTAGTGGTAGAAAGCCTGACATCACCATTGCTTCTAGTGACTTGGAAGGAGGAATGTGTAGAAGAACAGGGTAACTGGACTGACTGATGTTCAAAAAAGGCTGAAGCTGCTGTTTACCTTGTTCTTACTCTACAAAGACTCATTTCCACAACTATAAGCCTGCAAACATGTAAAATTTTATAGACATAGATAGATACAGGCACATAGACACGAGAGAGAATGGGAAAGTACATTTGGAAAAAAAAAAAAAAACTTAAGTCAGTATAAACTGTCCTTTAAAAAGACCAGGTGCTGGAACGACGACAAAAGATTTTACAATAGCATTATGGATGCTCAAAACAACTAAATAAAGATTTAAAGAAAAAGTTCTGTGCTAAGATATACAATAACAAAAATTTTGTAAATTCGCCAGAACAATTAAAGGCAGATTTAAAAAGACAAGAGGAAGAACCAGGAAATTTGAAGAGAAGATCGCTGAAATAACGGAGTCTGGAAGCAGAAAGGAGAGAAGAAAAGTGAACACAGCCTAAGGGGAACAGGCAGATAAATTTGCATTCTACTGAGATGTCATGGAAGGCATGATACAGACATCCAGTAAGCTCCACAAACTCTACCAGGATGATGTCAAAGAAGCCCATACAAAGCACTTTATAGAAACCACTTATTTATGCATGTGTTCCACCATAAGAAGTCCAGCAGTTTCTCATCAGCAGTTTTATAGGCCAGCAGTCAAGTGGGCTGATAACAAAATCAGCCAGGAATCTTATACCCAGATGAACTATCCTTCAAATATAAGAAAGGAAGACATCTGCAGATAGCTCAGAGCTGAGTAAATCTGTTAGTATATAAACCTGTACTTCAAAAATGTCCTTCAGGGGCTGAATGTGATGGCCAAGTCGCGTCCAGGCCTTTGGGAGACAGAGGCAAACAAATCCCTGTGAGGTCCAGGCCAGATTGTTCTATAGCAGGAATTTTTCAACCTTCCTAATATTGTGGCCCTTTAATATAGTTCCTCATGTTATGATGACCCCCAATCAAAAAATTATTTTCATTACTACTTCATAACTGTAATCTTGCTACTATTTTGAACCAAAATGCAAATATCTGTGTTTTCTGATGGTCATTTGACCCCCCAAAGGGGTTACAACTCACAGGTTGAGAACCATGGACCTATAGTGTAAATGTGGGGCCAGCCAGGGCAACACAGTAAGAGCTTTTCTCAACAATGATAGCAACATCAAACATCTTAAGTTAAAGTGAAAGACACTATTGAGAAACTTAAAGCCATATTTTCAAAAACCAAACATCTCAACAAATGCAAATGAGAAATTGCAAAAATTAGTTTTACTTTAACTTTTGTTTGAAACTCTACTTTCTATGTGATATAACAGAATAATAATTTTGAAATTATTAGTTCAAAATCTAGTATTACTATAGTTTGCTCTGTCGCTCCACTTCTATTTTCTGTATTCTTTAAGAAACTATTTAAAAAAACAATTATTAGTTTATGCCTTTGGATACACAACATATACTACTGCAATATCAATAATTGAAAGTAATTAGGCATAAAGCTGTACTGAAGCAATGTCTTTTTCTGTTTTTGTTTTTCATATAAATTCAAATTTGAGTGTTATAACTTGGAGATGTTTCTTAATCATAAGAAAAACAGTGACTGGATACATGCAAAAGGAAGTGAAAAGCAATTAAAACGTTTCACTATCAGAACAACCCCCAACATGCTAATTTATTTTCCCATTGCTGTGAAGAATACCCTGACAAAAAGCAACTTAATGGAGAAAAGATTGATTTGGCTCACAGACCCTCATTGTGGGCAAAGCAAGGCAGCAGCAACCTGAAGCAGCAAGTCCCATTATCTCCACAGTCAAGAGCACAATGGAATAAAGTAATGTGTGTCAGAGCTTGGCTCACCCTCAAGGAAACTCCTCACAGGTATACCCACAAGTAAACCATCTAGACTATTCTTCCCAGGAAGTGAGAGTCCCTTTCCAGGCATTTGTCAAAAATACTCACTTTCTATCCAAAGACACAAAGACGCCGTGAAAGGATGAAAAACATCCATTCTACATCGGGTGATGTAGCTCAGTGGTAGAGCTTTGCAGAGAGTATGGAGCCTTGGGTCCGATCTTTGGTACTTCTCCCACCCGCCCAAGAGGAATGACAATAACCAACAGAAAGTATGGAGCTATACTAACATGACAAAATGGACTTTAAATTTCAAGGGTTAGATAAAACAAGCAGAAAGTCTCTCTACAGCAAGAAATAATTACAACTATTTTATGTTTATTTTTGTTGTCAAAACATAGGAAGCAAACTTGATATGATTAAAGATATAGGTGGCTCTAAGCAAGTTCTAAATAACTGGAGACCTTAACACACCAATCTCAATAACACACACACACACACACACACACACACACACACACAGA
>BDUI01000006.1:71476-119723 GCA_002335545.1 Apodemus speciosus
AAAAAAAAAAAAAAAAAAAAAAAAAAAAAAAAAAAGAAAATTATTTAATCCTAAGAAAAACCAAGTAGCCAAAACGAACAGTTTAAAGATACACATTTCTTTATGTATGTGAGTACACTGTAGCTGTCTTCAGACACACCAGAAGAGGGCATCAGATCCTATTACAGATGTTTACAAACCTCCATGTGGTTGCTGGGATTTGAACTCAGGACCGTCAGAAGAGCAGTCGGTGCTCTTAACCACTGAGCCATCTCTCCAGCCCAAGGTACACATTTCTTGACTACAGTAATCAACAGTGTGAGAGGCTGGGAAGATGGCTCAGCTTGTGAACTGCTTGCTGCGCAGGCATGAGGACCCAAGTTCAAGTCAAAGAGCTGGGGGTGACATCCTGTGCCTGCCTGTCATCTCAGCACTGGGGCTTGCCAGCCTATCCCAGTTGAGTTCCAAGCTCCATGAGAAACCCTGCCTCAAAAAGTAAGGTGGAAATCAATAATGGAATACATCCAGTTGTTGACTTTTGGCACACACACCATGCACCCCTCCAACACACACGTGTGTATGTACACATGTACATGCATATGATATACAGTGTGATGTAGGCATACAGATATATAAACAAAATAGACTAGAATAGGTAGTCAATACATAAACTCTTACATGTAACTGCTGTGACTGAAACTAAGCTCTACTCCCTGTATTCACTGTGGAGCCCTGACTGCCCCCGTGTACCTGTTAGAGACAGGAGCTTTAAGGAAGTGGTTAATGTTCAATGAGGGTGGGCCCTTAAACCCAATAGAGCTTGTTTCCTTATACGAAGAGGAAGAAATCAGAGAATTTTCTACCCTATGAGGACTTACCAAGACAGATATGGGAATGCCAAGCTCCAACCATCATGGCTGTCTGACCTAGGACTTCAAGAACAAATGTCTACTGTTTCAGGCACTCTGCCATGTCCCTCTATATTAACTAGTTCAATGGGCAAGTGATTTTTTTTCCTCAAGGAAGAGAAGTCTACTCAATGGGGAAAGGGCAATTTTTTCAATAAATAGTGATAGGAAAACCAGATATTCAAATCCAAAATAATGAACACACACCATTATCTAATAGTATATAAAATGTTAACTCAAAATGGATCAAAAAGCTAAGTAAAGACAAGACAGAATTTGACTACTATTTGGAGACTTCCATTAAGCGTTATGACACTGGGTTTGGCAGTGACTTTTTGGATATAACACTGTAGGCTCCATGATGAGTCAGATGTCATGAGACTTTAAACATTACCAACAGAGCAACTTCTAACATGAAAGAATTTTCAGGTTATATATCCTCTAAAACTCAGCAATAACAATAAATCATGGGTTTGTCTGTGGTTTTTTTTTGGGGGGGGGTGGGTTTTCCAGACAGGGTTTCTCTGTAATAGCCCTGGCTGTCCTGGAACTCACTCTGTAGACCAGGCTGGCCTCGAACTCAGAGATCCGCCTGCCTCTGCCTCCCAAGTGCTGGGATTACAGGCATGTGCCACCACCACCCGGCAGGTTTGTCTGTTTTAAGCAAATGCTTTGAATAGACATTTTTCCAAAGAATGGTTACAAATAGCCAATAATGCAAATGAAAAGGTACTCAGCTTAGTGGTTATTAAGGGACCGTAAGTAGAAACTACCCAGTAGGATGGTTTCTGTTTCCAGTGGTATAATAGTGGAGATGGTTGATGCACCCAGGCCAAACAGTGGGGCTGGACATGGTCGGTCGCCAAAAAAGGGTGTTGAATTTTTGCTGCACGTGCTTAAGAATGCAGAGAGCAATGCTGAACTTAAGGGTTTAGATGTAGATTCTCTAGTCATTGAACACATCCAGGTGAACAAGGCACCTAAGATGTGCCGACAAACCTACAGAGCTCATGGCCGGGTTAACCCATTCATGACTCCCCCTGCCACATGGAGATGATCCTCACTGAGAAGGAACAAATCGTTCCCAAGTCAGAAGAGGAGGCTGCACAGAAGAAAAAAGATACCAAAGAAGAAACTGATGAAACAAAAACTCATGGCCCTGGAATAAATTCAGCATAAAATAAATGCAGATAAAGTGTAAAAAACAAAAAACAAAAAACAAACAAACAAACAAACAACAACAAAAACAAAACAAAAGAAAAACAAATGGGCAGAGTGCTTCCCCGAACTGCCCCATCAAACAAGGCGTACGGAAAGCGTAAAGGCTCTGTCCGTTAGACTTCTAAACACAAACCTAAGGGAAAGAGAGGCTTGTCTAGAGGAGTTCTGTCCTGGCTCTGGTGTAATTGAATCAACGCTAATGCGACTCGCAACAAGCCCAGGATGTCTTTGGAAAAAACCCTGCCAGATGGATCCCCAGGTGGGGCAGTGTCTGGATGGCCTTTCCTCCAGTCTCTGCTCTACACTTTGTCTCTGTATTTCCTCCCATGGGTATTTTGTACCCTATCTAAGAAGGACCAAAGTATTCACAGTTTGGTCTTCCTTCTTAAGTTTCATGTGGTCTGCGAATTATATCTTGGGTATTCTAAGCTTCTGGGCAGCTTCTAAAATGACTTCTAATAACCCCTTATCCCCATCCCATAGTAGTTCCTTCTTGCAATCTTCTCCCTTTGCATGTTACAGGACCGAGTGAGTTGGTATGTGTGAAAGGAGAGAGATGTGCAAAGATAAATGTTGGGTGTTGCTCCCAGGGAGCCAGCCTTGTTGCTTTTGAGTCAAGATCTCTTTCTGGGACCTGGGGCGTGCTGATCAGATTAAAGCTGCCTGCCCTGCAAAGCCCCGGGCATCCTCTTCCCTCTGCATCCCCAGAACTCAGATATAAACATGTGTCTAAGTTTTATGTGCTGCTAGGGATCAAAGCAGGTCTTCATGATTGTATGGGGTCCTGGCTGGTTTTATGTCAGCTTGGCACAAGCTGGAGTCTTCTGAAAGGGGGAAACCTCAGTTGAGGAAATGCCTCCGTGAGATCCCACTGTCAGGCATTTTCTCAGTTAGTGATTGCTGGGGGAGAGTCCAACCCGTGGTGGGTGGTGCCACCCCTGGGCGGTGGTCCTGGGTTCTATAAGAAAGTAGGCTGAGCAAGCCAGGGGAAGCAAGCCAGTGAGCAGCACCCTTCCACGGCCTCTGCATCAGCTCCTGCCGCCAGGGTGCAACCCTGTTTGAGGTCATAACTTCCTTAGCTTATAAAGAGTGATGTGAAAGCGTAGGCCCAATAAACCCTTTCCTCCAAGGTTGCTTTGGTAATGGTACTTCACCACAGCAATCGAAACCCTACCTAAGACACATGGCAAGCTCTTCATCAAACGGAGCCATCTCCAAGCCCCTGCCTGTGACGTTTTATAAAGGAAGCCGAGAAGCCAATTCCCAGGTAAAATTGCAAAAAGATCATGGACCCCATCTTTCTGCTGCCCTGCTTATAGGTGGGATTCTCTGCTTGTAGAGAGGATGGTAAGAATTGAAGGCTGGCCAGCAGCCTCTGGACAAACTTTGCGGCATTTCTCTACAGCTGAGCCTTAAAGCAACAATACCTTAACTGTATCTTTGTGAGAGATCCTCACCCAGGGAATATAACTAGCTTGAGCCTGGAATCCTAGTGCAAAACTGGTCAACCAACCAACCAAACACCCCTATAAAATAATGAATAATATTATTATTTTATATTACTAAGTTGGGTTGATTTGTTATATAGCAATAGAACTAATATAGCTACTTAACTCTGAATTTATTTTCAGTATGCATATGACATGCCATATGTATTATGTTTGTTATATATATACACAATATATTGTCTTTTATAATATAATGTCTTGGACCATTCACAAAAGCTAATTCTATTATGATTAGGCTAGGAAAAATTAATAACATTCAAAGAGAAGTGGTACAGATAAAATCTTCTAATCAAATAGGCAAGGTATCCTGGCAATAGTTCCTTCCTTCCTTCCTTCCTTCCTTCCTTCCTTCCTTCCTTCCTTCCTTCCTTCCTTCCTTCCCTTCCTTCTTGTTTGCTTGTTTGGTTTGGTTTGTATGAGGCAGGATCTCACTTTGGAGCTCTGAATGTCCTGGAACTCACTCTGTAGACCAGGCTGGCCTTGTACTCATAGAGATCTGCCTGCCTCTGCCTCTAGAGTACTGGGATTAAAGGAGTTGGCCACCATGTTGGGCTCTGGTGGCAATGCTCTGTTTTTTTTTTTTAAGATTTATTTATTATTAGGTGTAAGTACACTGTAGCTGTCTTCAGACACACCAGAAGAGGGTGTCAGATCTCATTACAGATGGTTGTGAGCCACCATGTGGTTGCTGGGATTTGAACTCAGGACCTTTGGAAGAGCAGTTAGTACCCTTAACTGCTGAGCCATCTCTCCAGCCCCTGTTTTGTTTTGTTTTGTTTTTTTAAACAACTTTCTTAACAATTCTAAGACAAAAAATTCAAACCCCAAGTTATTTAATTCTAAAAATTTCTACCAATAAAAACAAACAAATAAATAAATAAATAAATAAATGCATTATGTCTTATGAGATAACCACAGTGCCCAGAGAAAATATATGAGTATTTGTATTAATATTCAAGTTACTTGTGTGGAAGTAAAAGTTTAACTTTCCAATTTGAGAAATTGTAAGATACCAACAAAATGTTTAGCTAAAAAAAGAGGTAGGAAAGATGAATTAATAAATTGGAAGACTGGAAGCAGGGGAAACAACACTAAGAGGACTTAGATAACAAATGCTAAGGGATTTCTCTGCCCAGCTCTTCAAATTTGAAAGCATTCTTGGTGCGTATCTTTTAAAGGAGTTTAGATTTTTAATTTTTTGTGTTTGGGTGTTGTTTGCATATGCGCATTCAGAGGTCAGAACAGGGTGTCGGAGCACCTGGACTGGAGTTAGACACAGTTACCAGTCATCATTTAAATGCTGGGACTAGAACTCGGGTCCTCTGCCAGGGCACAAATGCGCCTAATGGAAGGCATCTCTCAAGCTCCCAAAATGTACATGTACTTTAAGGAAAGTACAAACAACCATCAAGCCGGGTATTGTGCCATATGCCTGCAAACCCCAGCACTGGGGGGGGGGGACCTGGCTAGACACAGGCAGACTCCTGACGCTCACTGGCTAGAGAGCCAGCGGAATCAATGAGTTTCAGATTCAGTGAGAAACTGTCTCAAAATATAAAGGCAGAGATGGGCCGAAGGAAGATGACTGAAGTCTACCTCCGGCATCCACATGGATTATATGTATGGACACCTATACCAACAAAGTGCATACATACCATAACACACACATGCGCGCACACACACACACACACACACACACACACACACACACACACGGTGAAAATATACAAGAAGAAAGAGCAAATTCAAATTGCCACAGAAAGCGTTTTTAGCATCAAAGAGCTCCCCTTGCTTCTTGGAATGCATCGAGCCAGGAAGTTTTTTGCAGCTCACATTTCCGCACTACTTAGCCGTGTTACAGAGGGAGTAGCTGATGAAATTATAGAAGGGAAAGAAAAATGAGGTGAGAAGTCAGAAAGGAAAGGCCACGCTTGCAGTATCTGGGGGTCACATGGTTAGGAGACCTCTTCAAGTTCCAGAGGGCACACATTTCACAACTAATATTGATCTGGTCCATGGGGCAGGGAATAGAGATGATGTCAGCTTGGAGCTGGGCCATGAACAGAGAAGAGCTCTGTATAGAAGGCTGTGGCTCAAGGCTGCCGTGCAAATGGCCTGGCCATGGACTTAGAATATTCTAGCAGATCCTAGGGTGTTATGGTGTCAATGATGATGGTGATAAAATGTAGAGTGTGTTTACCACACTCTACAGGAAGAAGCACAATGTGAGGCCTAGAGCCTTGGAGCAAGGCCAGAATATCTAAAGCATAAAATTACACGGCTTCTTAACAACAGTTACCGACAAGGCTCGGGGGGCGGGTACCTGGTGGAGATGGAGTATTTCCTCAATGAACATCTATGTCCAGAACTGCTAAACTCACTAAGTCACAAATGCAGTTTGTTCATGATCTGTTTTAATCCACGAGACAGAGATACTATATATGGAATAAAAATGGTTGAGACCAGAGAGCACAAGTAGGTTCTGTGTAGACCCGCTACAGTCCCCACGTCTCTTCCAATGGACAGCACACCTGTGAATCAAACACCTTTATGTACAGCCATGTGTGAGATGTCGATCAAGTCTGTGTGTTGAGATAATGTCCCAAACTCGAATCAGAGAAGGATGGTAGCCTCGTTCAGAGAGGGAGAAACCTTCCTGCTGGACACAGCATCTGGCAGCGGTCACCCTTGTGATTATAAGTATGAACTCATGGGTAATGACAAGCCACCTATGTGCTGACAGGGAGCAAGATGATTGGAAGATAGGAAACAAGGAATCGTGGGTGGTTAGAAGCACAGACGCACTAGAGAGGCAGGGAGCAGGAAGATCTCTGTATCATAGATGCTTACCAGGAATCTGTCACGGAAGGAGCAGTAAGCAATCAAATGCCTCTGTGAGTTACCACTGGCCAGTTTTCACCATTGGTCAGCCTACTACTCTAGCCATGAACAGTGATCAGAGAGGTAGAGCTAAGAGTTGGTACCCAGGCTCAGTGGCATGGACTTCCATTAACCAAAGCTGATTCCGGTCCTATTGTCTCTACAATCTAACCTGCCAACAATGGATCCCAAACCAGTGATCCCATGTGATAACTAGGCGAAACTTTAATTACAGACATTGAGCCTGTTCCATTTAGGAGTATTCAGAATAATCCAGCTGGCTATTTTTGAGACAGACTATCATGCACCCTGGGCTGGCTTTAAACTCCTTACATGGCCAAGGATGAACTTTTGATCCCCCTGCTTCTGCCTCTTGAGTGCTGGGATTACAGGCATGTGTAACAGGGTCCTGTTCATATGATACTAGGGGTCTAACTTAGGGTTTTGCATTATGTTATGGATAAGCATTCTACCCATGGCGATGTATCCTCAGATCCAATGTATTTTTTTAATCACAGCTTCCCCTTTCCTTAAGACACCAGCCAGTACGCCATACCATTATATAGGAGCTCAGTTCCTTAGGACCCCAGCCAGCACTACATCACTGTATAGGAGCTCAATAATTCCTTCTTCGTAGTAGTATTAGTGTGCCTAGTTTTATCTTTCTTCAGCCAGGGTTCAAGCTAAGTGTCTGTCCAGGTGGTTTTGTTTGCCTTTGCCCTAATCCAGAATGAGGTCTGACTATGGTGTATTTGGACCCTGTGCCGAACTGATATGGGAGATAACCCTGGGGCTGTCACAGAGCTCCCTGGCAGCTCTGCTGTCTTCTGGCTGTAGAAATATATCTTCCTTCTCTGCACCCTGAAGTTATCTGAAAGTCACAGTCCAGTGTGATCACCAGAAACTTTAACCCCAGCACTCTTTGATCAAAGACGCCCCCCACCCTAAGCCCTAGGTTTTGAGTTTGTGTTATAATGGAAATTTATACCCAGTATTCATATGGAACATTTGTTATTTACCTCACAAGATCTAAACCTGCATGGATACTGCTCTCCTAAGTTTAACCCTACAAAACAGAAGATCATGGGTGCCAGCCAACTCCATTCACGGTTTTCTTTTATCCACAGAGATATTATTTCTGAGATTATTGCTCTTAGGGTTTGATGGTTTACTGAGTGCTTAGAATACTTTGTTGTCATAGAAAGTCATTGCGACTAAAAATCGACTAACCATGACATTGTGCATGTGTTTGGGTGTGCGTGCGTGCGTGCGTGCGTGTGTGTGTGTGTGTGTGTGTGCGCACATGCACACATGTGCATGTGCGTGACTGTGCTTATGCATGTGGACAGTGATTAGCCTGTCATTTCTCAGGAATCATTTTCCACCTTATTTTTTCTTATACAGAATCTCTTGCTGGAGCTAGAGGCTTGCTGCCTTGCTAACCAGAGAGCTCCGGGGTTTTGATTGTCTCTGCTTCCCAGTGTCAGGATTACAACTGTGTGTCATTATGGCTAGCTTTTTTTTTTTTTTAATATGGGTGCTGGGGATTGAATTCATAGCCTTGCTTTGCCAGATGAGGCATCTTCCTGTCACCCATAAAGGTGTCATTTTAAAGATTTGTAGGCAATATTTTTGAATAACTAAGTGAGCATCTTTTTTGGGGGGGTCCCCAACACATATTTCTTGCTAAAATAAATTCTCGAGAGGTTAAAGATTTAAATTTTAACATGATGCCACTGAGGTTTTTAAATAGAATACATGGATCATTAAATATATAGGGAAAACTTAATAATCTTGACTTCAATAAAAATAAGATCTCGCGTTCACCAAACAGTATTCGTCAAGAATGAAATGAGAAATATGGCGTGGGAGAACACATTTGTAAGGTATATCTGTCACAAGGCCCACAGCCTAGAACACATGGACCCGTAAGACARAAAGACAGACAAACAAACAAAACAATAACAAAAACAACATACTAAAGTCCCCTCATTTTAGAAATCAAGAAACATGGGTTTGGTGTCAATGACTCTAATTATCACACCATCCCTGGGAAGCTGAGGCAGGGGTATGCCATAATTGAGGCCAGTCTAAGCTACAGAGCAGGACCCAGCTCACACAGCAACCGCCACCAACCACAAAGTCCAGAGAAAGTATAAAAGGCACTTCATTATATACAGTTTGTCATCAGGGCCATATGGACCAACAAGCACTGCTACAAGAAAGCGTTCCACCATGGCTAGTAAGTATGTGGAGACAGTGGGATGCTTAAAACGATAAAATTTTAAAAATGTGACAAGAACAAAAAATCATAAAATCCCTAGAAAACTGGTAATATGTACCAAGGCTAATCCATTCAAGTACCTTTCACTGGTCACAGAGATTAGTCACTTAGGCCAGTCTATGGAAAGAAAGGAGTCCAGTCTTTGCTCTTTATAATTAGCTTGCTCTTCTGACATCACCCATGCCCTGTGCAAGCGCACTGATGCTGTAGACTATGTGATTTTTGGTACATTCTGTTGTGTTTGCAGTTTTTAAGATAGATTTTGCCAACTTTGGGGACTGACTGAAATGTGAAAAGAAAAGATAAGAAAAGAAGAGAAGAGAAAAGAAAAGAAAAAACCGTCTAAGACTCAATACTGAATCATCATCAGCATCAATCTATTAGGTTGTTGCTTGTCTGATTTCAATTTTGACAAAATGCAATTCAAAAATATCTGAACGCAGGGGAGATGGCTCAGTAGTCAAAATGCTTGCCTCCCAAGCCTGAGACCAGAGTTTGGATCCCCAGGACCCACATAAATACCAGGTGACTCTGGTGGCAGTCTGCAATTTCAGTCCCAGAAGGCAAAGATGGGCAATCCTTAGACTAAGCGGCCTACCAAGATCAGGCGTATCAGTGAGCTCTGGGTTTGATTGAGAAATCCTGCCTCGGTGGATAAAGAGGGAGAGAGATCAAGTAGACTGCAGACATACCTCAACCTTGGGCTTCCACATGCATGCACACACGTGTGTTCCCATATATAGAAACACATATGTATATGAAAATGGAAGAAAAATGTATATTAACAAATTTTAAAAACACATTTGCTTTGCTAATGTTTGTCTTGGTTGAAATCCTCCATGTTCCAAGGGAGGCTCCAACTTCCTGTTTACAATCAGGTCTCAAGGCCATGGTCTTGCTGGTATTTGCTTCTGATGTCATCTATCTGTCATCCTTGAGCCCTGCTGAACTTCGTGTTTGTAAATCTACTAAGCCTGCTTGCTGCTGTTTTATTACTTAAGAATCTCCTCTGCAATAGCTGCCTGGGATTTACCACAGGTTTTTCTTAAAACAAACAAAACAAACAAACAAATGCTTTTCATTCCTGCTGTTAACTGAGACATAGCAAGCCTGTATTGGGGGAGTAAGAAGTAAGATCATTGCGGTTAAAACATCTAAAAGCCTTTCCAAATCTTCTTTGGGAAGATTTGCTTACAGGGTCAGTCCACAGGTATCCCAGCATGCAGAACCATCAAAGACAGAGGGCTATTTAGACCCTTAAAATACTGCCACACAGATGAGTTAGYGGATCTCGACAATACCCTGTAAGAGACGATAAGAGACTCATAGGATGACCCGTTTAAAAGCAGCAGATTAGAAATCATGGAAGGTCAGTTGAAATGATATTAACTATCATCTTGGACCCCTTTGTTAGTCCCTTTCCAAAACAGTGAAACTTTTTAGTACCTAAGGGAGAGAGAAAGAAGGAAAAGAGTCAAGTTTCAATTTTTAAAGAAACCCAAATATTTCAAACAGTTTGCTAGAACAAAGAGGAACAAAGAAATCTCCCCAGATGTCATCGTTTTCCCCAGAGACCAAGAGACCTGGGCACGGACAGGAGTGCAGAGCAGTGTACTTCTGAGCTCTGAATCTGCAGGAGAGCTTTTTCTTGATTGATTAAAGAAGCAAAAGAGACGGAATTAAAGCAATCTGGCCAAACGAGAATACAGGTTTCTAATGGCTTTTCCCTCCTCCTTAAGAAACTGCAGGACGATGCTATCCATGTGGGAATGAACGTACAGTCTTCAGCACACATTTCATTTCAGACTTTGAAATGGGGAAAAGCTTTCCCACATGAATAAAAAACAAAGTGAATGCTGTACTCAGATAAGGCACAAATCACGTCAAGTACAAAATAATCTGTATATTATATGTATATCATGCAGATAACAGGCTACTTTTGATCAAGGTCTGATACATATTCGTTACATACCCATAGTTCACATTTATTAAAAAAATATGACAATCTAATTTCCCTGGTTCCCTTTTTAATTAAAATTGTCACAAGGGCCAACTTTCTTACACTTCCTGTGTTTCTAAATATAGGACATGTTTGGTGTCCTTTGGGATCTGCTGTTTGTTTGCTTGTTTATTTTTGCCGTTGTTCTCTCCAAAAGTAATTCTAAGAGTGTGTAAGAGTTCACAGTGATCAAAGTCAGAGTCAGGGACTGTTGGATGGACCTGGTCAGAGAAGTCTAACTGCACACAATGTCCCTGAAGTTCTAAGATAGAACAGTTAGTAACCATGGAGACCTAGCTCTACCTGCCTCTACTTTTGGTCACTTTGGAGAATGAATTTCCAAATGGACCCTGCCAGTTGTTAGTCCTCACGAGCTGGAGAATGATAGCACAGTGTTCTCCATATCCGTCACAGTTGGAATCCATTTCTAGCCTCATGTAACTGGACACTCTCCTACAAATAGCCTTTTCACAGTTCCCCAAAGATAACGTGGTCTCAACTCCAAGAAATATTTTTGTTAGGTAACATACTGCACAAAGCTGTAGTATCTCTGTTCATCAATCTGGTGACAGAGCCAAACAGGGTATTCTAAAGGGTCAAACCAGGGTCATCAGTAATTTGTAAGTCCACTTGGTACAACACAAGACAATTCCAGGCAATTCAAGCGTGTGGCTGTCCTATAGACCACTGTCTTCCTTTCTGTCTACTTCCTTTGCTTGAGAGATTTCACAGCATGTATTTTATATTACCCAAAATGCCTGGTGAGCACAATATTTTGGTACATACAGCTTTGCAGCCACCATCCCTGAATCTCAGTCATTTCACCATTCCAAATGAGACCCACATTTCCTTTAGCAGTCATGCCAGCTCCCCCGCACTGCCCCCCACTGACCTCGGATTTAACCATTTACCCATTTAACCGTTACCTACGTGGGTCTACCAATTCTTGAAGTTTCTGATATAGTCATGTGTTAAGTGGTCTTTGGCACTGCGATTCTTTTATTTCTAAAAGGTGTTCTACTATAAGGATATACCACATTACATTTACCCATCCATCGTTGATAGACCTTTAAGTTGTTTCTACTTTTTGGGTATTGAGTCATGCAGCCATGAACATGTGTATACACATGTTGCATGGATATATGTTTTCACTCCTTTGGGGGGGATTTGCCTATTTGTGCCCCTTCCTTTTGGCCACCCCTGTGCAACATACTTATCCATCAAAATCCTAATAGGGGGTTTTCACACACTAGACAGGAAAGTAAGAAGTCAGTAGGAAGGACCCACAAGGAAGAACGGTGTGTTACAGAGGCCACTGAAGTGAGTATTTTTGTTTAGAAAATATTTTTGTGCCTTTTCTAGTGCCAACTGACATTAAGCATTAAGAGATTAGACTGGTTGAGAAAAAGATGTAGGGGAAGGACAGAGGGAAGGAGGGAGGAAGGGGGGGTGATTCAACCTTAAGGATCAGAAGAAATTCCTGCTGGGTTACCAAGAGCTCTTGCTTCATAGTTTAAAATCATTTACCTAAGAGCTGATGGGCCAACACAGCAAAGCTAATCCAACCTCACCAAAGCTCCAGGGTCTTTGCTCTTTAAGCTAATATTTACCTTCTGTGTCTTGAATAGAAAGTTTTAATTTCTCCTGTTAATAGATTGTACTCACTGATGACTTTTTTTAATTTGCCCCTTTTCTTTAAGACACAGACACGGGCGAGCTATGTTTTGAGGGAATGTGTTTAACCTTATGAAGATGTACACACAGGTGCAACAGCCTCACGTGAGGTGCCATGGAGAAGCTAGATGTGCTAAACTTAAGTCAATACCCACCAAAGGGAAAACTGGAAAGAAAAGTTGCTGATATTTTTTCTTCCTCGTTTTTTTTCTTTCTCTCTTGTCACTAGACTGTGCAAGTTGGGAACTCTCAGGGATCGTTATGTATAAAACTCTCCAGGTTTCCGTTCTAATGGGTTCCAGGTTTTTCGGCTATGGAGATGAGACTAGCAGACTTAGTAAATCCTTATTTATTTGTCCCAAAGGTCAGGCTGTACTCTTTTTTCCCCATGCTGGTTTCTATTCATTCTCTGCCTCTTCTCGGGGTCTTTTGCTGCTCATCATTAATCTTTCAAGCTACAGCTGGGTGGGTTCAGAACAAAACTATCAGAGGAACTGAGAAATGAAATATTTACCCACACCAGTGGGGAAAGGGTCTATCAACCTGAACGTTCAAATGCAATCACATTTCTATTCTTCCATTCTATCCTATCCCAGGTAGAAGAATTACATGCACACACACACACACACACACACACACACACACACACACACACACACATATACATATATACATTTATTACTATCTGCTCCCATTTGTAATGAGGTGTAATATATAGAGCTCAGTTAGTTACCATGGAGACACTGGTCCTGTTTCTTATCACAGAGCCACACTATCGTTTGGTGTCAGCCAAGAAGGGATGACAAAGGCTGCCCCAAGAGCCTAGTTCTGCAATTACGGAGCAATCAGGCCCCTCCTTTAATAGCGCTCATCCAGGTACCCACGCCCCTCATTCCCTGCTGCCTCCTTTTCTTCCCTTTTAAAGTCATACCAGAGGAAGTAGGATGCAGTTGCCAAGTACAGACATCTTCTGTTGGATGGGCTGCTTGTGCAGGATTCCAGTGACATTCCGTAGTTGACATTGCAGCGCTCATTAGCTGCTAGCCTCTTAAGCCACCTTCCTTAAGCCTTAACAAGTATTTTCTTCTGAGGATATACAGCGACCTTCCTTTTATGCATTAGCTGTTTTATCGTTTGTCATTAACTAACAAAGTGAGGTGGATAAATAGAAATCACAGCCTCTACGCTTCCTCTCGGCCCCACTCTCTCACCACACTGCTAAAGCCATCAACAGAAAAAGAAAAGGAAGAAAAGGACAGACAGAGTGACCAGTATTAATTGCATCCCGTGGCACTGTCCAAATGAGAGGTGTACCCATGACAGGAGGGATGGAGGCCTGGTTTTTCTTTAAGGATTTTTCATTTTTAGGGATGAATGGCTGTTTCCAAGATTTGCCTTGGATGCTCAGAGAGACATTTTAAATTCGCATGGAAATTTGGGGTGAATTAGAGGATGAACTGAGGCATTCAAATTAGTCTGATTATAGGTAAGCTTCTTACAGTGATCTTTGCCCTGTGCTGTGTCTGTAATTTTATAAATTACACAGTCGTCTTTGATTTGACTCTGAAGTCCTAGGATGCTGAAGGCCCCTCATCCCCGAGGAAGCACGGTGCTTAGTTTTTAAAAAGTGTGAATGAGAGACAGAAACAATGAAATAATAATAATAATAATAATAATAATAATAATAATAATGTCTATGATACAATTACTTCTCTGAATAAACGAGCCAAAATCTAAGGTGGGTGAGATAGCCTATAAAATCTACATGATAGTAGTGATCAATACGAATCAAGCACTAAAATTTCTACAATAACCTGAATGTTGGTGAAGGAGATCACCAACTCCAGAGTCTGTTCCCAGAGTTCTTATGTTCTAAATGCAAACCCAAAAGCGAGTCTTGAGAGGGTGGGACTTGGGAAGGGTGAGCACATTACCTTGTAGGTGGATGCAGAAGAACAAACAATAAGTTTAACTCCCTCCCTCCCTCCCTCCCTCCGCCGATCACTGGAGTGTGTTCTTGGGACCACAGGACAGTGCATCATGAAGTGCCTCACTGGACATAGCCCTTCAGCCTCTGACTTGCCAGTCTCCAGAAAAGTGGACCAAATAAATTTCCATTGATTAAAAGTTGACTAGGCTTGTATTAACACAGCAACACAAAATAGACTGAGATTCTTAATAAGATCTGATGCGGGCGGGGGCTGGGGGGGCAGAAGGAAAAGAGAAGAGGAAAAAAGGCATCCCAGAAAAGAAAGAGAGCAGAAGCGACGGTGGCGTGGATGGGGACGGTCACGGTTTTCCTGGGGGACTGCAGTCATGTTGGCATCACCAGGGCAAATCACTCTTGAATTCCAAGAAAAACCGGAGACTCAGCTCAGGTGTTGGGATAGTCTCCTTAATCTCAGACCAACCCCCAAAGTCTGTCCTTTCTCATTTTACTAGACTAATATGGGAAGGAAAAAAAAGGAGAAAGAAGCAGGGGTGGGGGCAGGGGGTGTTGGAGAACAGTTACATTCAAAGTGCATGTAACTCAGTAAAGCCAAGAAGGCAGTGTGGACACATTCTGTGCTGTATGACCCCCACATGCCAGGAATGTCATTAATTAGAGAAGAAATGAATGACTGGAGATTTGCCAAAAGTGGCTCAGGAGATCAAGGGCTGCGTGTGCCTGTGTTTTCACCTATGTGCTGGAATCTTTGGGAGAGCTGCACAGTATGTATTAGGCTTTGACAAGGGCTTGATTAATGCTGCCTTCTTAATGGGCAACTGACTCCTGGCGTTTTTGTTGCCAAAAGATGGCCTCGTAAATATACAGTGTCTTGGAGCTGAACCCTGAGCCATGAGCTGGGGGAAAGCCAAAAGAAAACTCACAAAGGCTGCTCTAAAAAGCAGCGTACAGAGAAGTCTCACTGGCTGGTAAGCAGGAAGAATGGAGAACCTCTTGGTACTGTAACAGCAGGTGCACCAAGGAACCTCATGTGTTCCATGAGCCAAAACACTGTACTCAACGTGTATGACATGATCTCATCGGCTCTCTACACATTAGAGAGAAAAAAAAAAACCCAAGTTCAAGAGAAGTTGCTACCTGCCTAGCTCAAAATATGATGTCCCCAGCAGACCCCAGTAACGTCACTCTAGCATAACAAAGACAATAAATACACTTCAAAATGCATGACTGTCAATAACTATTTTTTCAATGGCTTCCCTCCTGTTTCCTTTGATAAGGTTACGGTAAGGCATCAAAATAATTGGTATCTTCTCTGTAAATGCTGTCAAGAAAGGGGATGAAAATTGAAGAGACTATTTCTATGTATTTTACTCATTTGTGTATGGCATTTCATTCCTATAAAATTGTACTTATCATTTTATTTCTAGGTCTTAGAGGAGTAGGTGACAGACAGTAAAAAACAGTAAATTCTTCTTGAGTGAATGATATCGGCCAGTGGGAGTGAATACATTCTGTAGGACTTCATAATTTATGAAACATTTACATATATTTAAGTGAATATCTCACAGGGGCTAATGTACATAGGACTAATCTCTCAAGACAGAAGCCAGGGACTTTTACTTGCTATCAACAAAAGACTTCTACTCATTTTAATTCTTGAGGGCCAGGGAGATGCCGAGCAGTAATGGTGTCTGCTGCCAATCTTGTCAGGCCTAGTCTGAGTTCAGTTTCCCTGGAACTCACATGGTGGAAGGGGAGAACCTACTTCTGCAACTTGTCCTCTGACCTCTAGTGGTGTCCTATGGCAACTATGTGTGTGTGTGTTTGCGCGCGCACACGCATGCACACTACACATGCATGCACACTAAACAAATAAATGTCATAAATTTTTAGCATGGTTGTGTGACTGATTACCACCCAAACTCCTTTCAAAGTCCTGATAAGGACTTAGCAGAATGAAGAACAGTAAAAAATATCTGTCATTTCCATGATTTTTAAAGTTTTGTTGTCATTTCCAATAGACAATAAAGCCCCCATTTTATTGAAGGACCATGCAAAAATGTCCCTGCCAACACTTGGGGGTTTCTTTATATTTTGTTTTGTCATCTGACTGTGCCGGTTACACTGTTCCGAACATCCAGATAAAAACAGAACATCGGGATTAGCTAATGAAAAACAGCTGGTCACAGCAGGAAACTCATTTATACCTCAAAAGTTTTAAGATGTTCTGGGAACTCGAGGAAAGAAAGCTTGACACTTAGGGTAGAGAATTCAACCTCCCCTAGCTCCTCTTATGTTTTCTTTGCTGATTTAGCCTGGGATTAAGGATACGTCCTTTATAAGTGTTATCCGGTATCAGTGCCACTGGCCTGCTGCTATACCTATCGGCACCTGAATGCATCAATCTCCACGGTGTAGCTTAACGAGAATCAACGCTTATCAGTGTAGTGGAAGGCATGGATGGCAAGCTGTTGACTTGTAGACCTGAGACTATTTCAAAAGCATGCCATGACTGCTGCCCCCACTGCCAAGTGACTTCTGCTGTCATTGTCATTTGAAGGATGAAGCTTAGCTAACAAGCATCATTAGGAAAACCCATGTCAAACTTGAGAGCGGGAGTCTGAAGTTCTCTCCTGTCTCTCTGATGGGGGTCCTGACCTCCCTTTGGCCAACGTGATGACTGAAGCCTCTTCCTATCACCTTTTCTTTTTAGCAAATGGCCCGAGATGAAAGCTCTCACTGACAGCCACCCAGATTCCTGCTCCTTAGTCACCAAGGGGTTCTGTTTCATTTTCATCGTGTTACAGAGTTCCTTCTCTCCTTTCCTCTGAGAAGGAAGAACAGATAGCCACGTTCCTTCATCACCAGAGGTCTTCCTGACTGAACACCACTCATTCTCTTTTGCAATATTTGAGTATAAACATATATGACATTATGCATTCATCAATAAATGATACAGATTTGTATCCATAAACATGCTGATCTTGGCAACATTTCTATCCATTTCACTTTAAAACTTGGAATGTGGTCCACTTGCCTAGAAGGGGGAATATTTTAAGTCAAATGCAATGTTCATTGAGTCATGGGCAATGTTTTTTTAGGGAAGGCTCTTGTCTTGTTGGTTGAGAGAGATGATGAGGGGCCAAGGAGAAGGTCAATGGGTAAAGGCTTCCCAGCCAAGCCTGACAATCAGAGTTCAAGTCCCAAAACCCACAAAAAACCATGAGAGAGTCAACTCCCCAAACGTGTTTGATACACACACACAATGCAGTATGTGTGCCCACATTTTCTAAAATGATAGTTAACTTCACATGGGTACACAGCATGGTGCAGATGTTCTTCGTAAACTCCATCAATGGTAACAGACTCTAGGAAGTGGTAGTGCAAGCATTTACCCTTGAAACCCTGTGCCAAACCTGACGCCAGCCGCATGAACATGAACTTCCCCCTTGCTGTAAAGGTGCCTAATGTTAATCAGTCCTAGGCTTTGCTCCCTCCCCTTCCTATCTTCTTTTTTAAAAACGCACAATGCTAAAGTGTAGGAAACGTAGACATTTGTACATGTCTGTATACAAACATTAATTGAAACAAAGGAGACCAGCAAATATGGTAGCATCTTAGAGATGAAATGAATAAATTCTGGTCCTTAATCTTTAAATATACTTGATCTCCATTTTAGAAGYACACATTCAAGGAACTATCATTGCATACTAACGATTTACTTTTTTACTTCATTAATTTTTTTCATTAAAGAGGCAGTGAAACATGTATGCAACATTACTGCTGATTACCTAAGTATGATAACATCTAACCACAGAAAAATATCCTGGGGGAATTATACATTTATTTATTCATAACTATATATTTTACATTTTTAGCAATGTCTTTTTGATTGCCTTTAGTATCAACTTAATAAGCAATAGATAGAACAAATTTTGTTTTATTATGTTAAAAATCCATTTTTCCTCTTTGTTGTAGCCATTTTTTTGTTTGGTTTGAGAGTGTGTGTGTCTTAGGGACTCTACATTAGTCCCTCTACCTCTCCAATTTCATTCTTGTAAATGAGTCTAGTCAGGCCCAGTCCAAACTGTCTTCCCTGTCACAGTATATTTCTTTGAACTGTATCTCCTATCAACTGTGCTCAGTACTACCATAATCAAACCACAGCAACTATTGTTTCTCTTTCTTATTTATAAGACTTTAGTGGCTTCCAGTGTAACAGGAAACAACAGAGAAGATTCCTCAGTCCTGTTCATTGATTTGCATCCCCCCTCTCTGCATATATATGCAATATATGGATATGTTAGTATCTATTATATATTATAGTATATATATGCATGCATCTATTTCCTTTTATAATGGTATATAATATTTAGCAGGTGCCACCCCATCCTTACTTTACCAAAGAGAAAATCATGATACAGGCTGCAGGTCAATCACTTGCCAGACTCCCCTTTGCCTCTGGGGTTCCCTGTCTCTTTTCCTAACTCCTCCTTTGGTGTTCCCCATTCCATTCCAGAATCAATGCTCTGAGTTTTTGTTTACAGCCTTTTCTCTGTCTGCCAGGCCTTTCTCTCTCTTCCATGAAGCTCAGTGTAGATCTTGTCTATTCCATTGTATGCTTTTATTATAACACTGTATTTTGTACTATATTACTTGGCATATGCATTCTAAAGGTATAACTCTTGTAAAGTGGAACGATTTATACTATTAGTACTTTTTGTACTAATGAAAGGAAGATTGGCAGGCAACGGCAATGAAAAAAATCAATCTACTATGGTAGGGTGAAATCGCTATGTTAGAAATACACTCTATAGGCATTCAGCAAATATTAATATAAAGAGATTATCATTCATCCCTGAGATCCCCCAGAACAATATAAGCTATCTCCTTTGCTCTTGGTTGCCCACCAAAATGTGATAGAAAAACTTTATTGCTAAACACAACCTATACATTGGCCACAGGACCTACAGAAATCAAATGGTACTGACCAGAAAGCATCCTCCCTCTGGCTAGCTCTCAAAGTATTAGGAGGTGCCATGGAGGCTGATGGAAGAATAAACCCCTGGGAACTGTAATAGTGACCAGCCTAGCAAGGTATGCCTATGAGTACAATAATGGCATGAATTTTATGGGGCTAACCCACTGTTTTCTATGGGTTACCCCCACAGAAGAAACACCTACATGCTACTGCAAATATTACCAAGAACCCACAGTTTGAGATCTCACAGACCTAGGGATGCACCCACTACTATTATTCTGATAAAGGGACATAGCGCTGAACTGCTTTTTAAGTTTATATTTCTATATCCGCAGCTCAGTTCTTAGACCCCCTCAGTGAAGTTTCTTTGTGCACTGGTAGTAATTAAAGCAAAACTCACGACTGGCCGAAGTTCAGGTGAATAAGAGCATATGGAGAGCTCAGCCACCGTGAGGACATCTACATTACCCTTCCTCCCCAAGGATGGGCCATCACTGAGGCCCACTTACTGAAAAAGAGTAAGAGCCAGAAGCTGGAGCAGACCACAGCACAACAGTGTCTTCTAGATGCGCCAGAACAGCAGTACCCATGAGCTCACGGCAGCTGAGGTTGCCTGAATAAGGCCTGTTTAAGATCAAGCCAGTCAACCTGGGGTGAAGGGGATCATGAGTCCCTACCCCTAACCGAAGAGCTATGAACAGCTATCATTTCTGGGGAAGGGAGAGTTAATTTTCTTTAAGGCTATGGATCCTGGTAGGTCACCCACGCTCCAGGAAATGACCCCACACCCAGAAGTATATGAGCAGCACATATTGGAACCAATGAGCTATTAAATAATAATTTTTAAAAGATCACATTAAGAAGGAGGTGGGTTGGGGGAGTGGACCTGAGAGGAATTAAGGTGGAAGTAAACATAACCAATAACCAGAATGCAATGTATGAAGTTCTCAAATAATTAATAAAAAATTTTTTAAAGGGGTTATATTGAAAAGACTGAACACAAGCTCTATGGGAAATTCCTGAATTGCTTTGGACACTATGTATCATTTAAAAATTGCTTTGAAAATAACACCATGGCTTGGCATGGTGGTATTGCCTATAATTTCAGTACTCTGAAAGCTGAGGCAGGGGAACTGAAAGACAGACATTGTCCTGGGGTTATAGAGAGAGTGTAAGTCTAGAGTGAGCTACGCAATGATACCCTGTCTAAAAAAAAAAAAAAAAGCAAAACAAAAAAACCAAAAAACAACAGAAAAAATCCCCCCAAAACCAAACAAACAAAAATAATGAAAAAGATAGAGAGACCTTTATGGATCCAACTACAACTATTATTTACTGAGAACTTACTACATACTAAATATAAATGATGAGCAGTCAAAGATAAAAACTGAACAGCTACAAAAAATCCTGTCCCCTCATGCATTTCAGGAACGGAGTCTAAAGAGAAAGCAAAGCGAGGGATTTCCCGTAATACAAAACTCTTAAAAACCATCCATGGGGATAGTCAGGAAGAATGCAAACACGGTGTCTCAAAACGAAGCAGAAACAATGCAGATGCCCTGAGAAACGTGCAGGAAGAGTGTCACATGCCAGCCAGTGTCCTGCCACAGGTCCTCAGCCACGGCACGTGAGAGGTAAGGGCAGAGAGCTCGGGGACAGGGTGGGTTTCCGGGTCATCCTTAAGGACGCGGTGAATTCAAGCTCAGCTTGGCCACAGCAGAGTAAAGAGAAATGCTTCTAACCAAGAAAAGAGCTTCACGTTTTATATGTTTAAAACGATAAGTGTGTGTGGAATCTGAGGGTATTTGAGATTCCGGGGTGAAGGCAGTTTCAAGTGGTCACCAGTTCAAGTGATGGTGCTGCCTTTACAGCTGCAATGCTTCTACTAAGGGATACATTTGAAGATGTTATAATTCCTAAACTGCTTCATGATAATATATCCCAAAAGGAAGTCTAAGTTTTGAGTCTAAGTGAGTTCATTCAGGCTGTTTATTTCCTCTGTGCTGCAAAAGGAAGGCTGAGCTACACGCGTTTCTCTGCGCCATTGTGCAGAGAAATAGTTTAGAAGTTTACACGTAGTAGATGGCTGTGCCAAACCACCATCTAACACTGATGCGTTTATAGAGAGTTCCCTGCTAGTACAAGACCGGGAAATAGAACACGTCATCAGAGGACGTGTAAAAGCCAGGTATGCACCAGCAGGTCATATTTACAGTTACAATATTTGGGGCTTACACAGCCAGAGAATCCTGAGGAGAGGAAAGATGGCAGTGTTGCTTTTTTCCTTTGTCTGGAAAAAAACAAGTGCAAGTGACACAAGTGGGCCTCTGACCTTTGCCCTACGGCCAGAGGTGGCGCCACCCTCTCTGCCAGCTACGCGGTGTTCATGCTCTATGGAGAAGAGCTGGCAGCTGCCCGCCGGAAAGGGAGAGGCTTTCTGTGCCTGAAGGCAAGGTTTAACCTGATTTATACATCTGGGAAACAAGAACAGGTCTAAAAGACCATTAGAGCACAGGTGTCACTCGTGGTCCCCAGTTAACACTCAAAACACTTAGGGGTGTGGGGAACGTGGTGGTGTGCATGAGAACAGCTCCTATTGGTTCATATATTCAATGTCTGGTTCCCAGTTGGTGGACTTCTTAGGAAGGGTTAGGAGGTGTGGCCTTGTTGAAGGACTATCACTGGAGGTGGGGTTTTGAGCTTCCAAAAGCCCACGCCTGGCCCCATCTCTCTCTGCCTCCAACTTGTGAAGACAAGTCCCCAGCGACCGACCGCTCCAGCAGTACCTGCCCGCTGCCATGATCCCCACCGTGATGGTCATGGATTCACCCTGTGGTCACAGTGTCTTTGCACATCAACAGGACACTGGCTGAAATGGAGAATGAGAAACGAAGACAAAATCAAGCACAGTGGAAGAGGAAGGAAGAGAATGAATGGTCGCTGGGGACAATGACAAATAATCTGACAACAGACTCATGACAGCTTACAAAGTAAGCTGTGTATGCTCGTGGTGTGGTATGGGAGGTACTGGGTGGAGTTTTACACCTCGGTAGCTGACCTAATGGCCAGGTCTCAAAGAGTGAGCACTTCCTGCCAGGCACCTTTCTAAGTAGACATGTTTTATAGCTCACAGAGTCCTCTCTGAACAAAGGTTGGATTACTCTTCCATCTTAGAAAAGGACTACAGTGTGGATACTGCTGCATGATACTTTCATGTACTTGGTTTTTTATAAAGCAGATCACCATTTCTGTCATACGGATGCCAACAAGGAGGTAACAGGTTAAGTAACATGTACCCCGTTGGCATAACTGGCTAGTAATAGGACTGGGTAATAAGTGTCTGACTCCCAGGTACACTTTGATGACACATGAGTGCTTGTTACCTGAGCTCTGTTCAAAGTGTGTGTGAACATACCCTATCCTCCTTCCGGCCCCATGAGCATGGATACTCACATCATTTCTGTTTCACCAAGGAAGAAACAGACAGAGAAGCAACTGGGGTTGCTGGGCTCTTACTGGGGGAAGTTAGGATGAGAACCCAGGAAGCTGATGACCCAGAGGCAGACCCTTGACCTAACACTACGCTGAGTCTTTTTGTCTAAATGGTTAATAGTAGAGCAAGCATTTAAGACACAGAAAGCAGAAAGGGGTCTCACAGCTGAACGTACACCGAGCAGCACCACTCCTTGTAACTTTAAGTTTTCAAGTCCTATTTTTAAGGATGGTTCTTAAACGCCTTATAATCCACCAGAGGTAGTGGAAAAGAAAAGATACAGGGGAAGTGGACCCGTTTAGAAAGTTTCTTTGGAGCAACTCCTGTCTGTGTTGTCTGGAAACCAGCAGTTCAGTTCACAGGTCAGCAGGCGGCAGCTCGATCCACTCGCAAACACCTCATGGATACACCAGCAGGCCAGTTCAGTAGAGTCAAGTTAGCAACAGAGGTGACACGACCTAGCAGACAGCCAGGCCTCAGGTTGGGCTCGAGTCAGCAGGAGGGACCAACAGGAACACCAGGAGTTCTCGGCTGGGCCTCTCTCAGGGAAGCGAGGATCAGTGAAGATCAGCGGAGACGGGAGACCCACCAGTGCTGCACAGCTAGCTGGACCAGCAAGCCGAGCTCCGTCTCCATCACCTCATAGAGTCCTGCTTACACCCTCCAAACATCGCGTGACCTCCACATGCCTTGCCTCAGACAGGTCTTGCCTCGACACGTGCATCCAATCAGCCAGAGTCCTTAGAAGCTGTAAGAAACTGCAGCACACCACCAGAAGTTTGCTTTTTTGGGGGGTGGGGGCGCATTTCTCTCGATGGAGTCCCGACAAACGCAGCTGGTGGACCAATAAGTTTGCGCTGTTAGCAAAGAATCCTTCATCACGTGTCCTTCCATGTACTTGCTTTAGCAGAACATCCTCTCTCCTGTGTCTGCTTCAGAGAAACATTCCTTCATGAGCCTGCCTTAGCCTTTCACGCCTGTGTCCATTTTAATGAAATGTTCCTTCACGTGTTTGCCCCAGAAAAATACCATCCAATACAACTGACTCTCCAAAGAACCCTTAAGTTTCCATTTTGACGTCTGGTAATATTCGTGGAGCCCTTGTGAAGTTTCTGCTGGACACTGGCAGGCCATCCGGATCTACTTCAGGACTGAAGGCTTACTGCTCTAGACGAGGCAGGGCTGAAACACAGCTTGCCTCTGATGCTTGCTTTCAGCTGGAAAAAAACAAAACAAAACAAAACAAAACCCTGCCCAATCAGTTAGCCAAGAACCTTGTTGGCAAGGCACAACTCATCTTTCAGGGGTGTTGATTCTCAGGGTGAACCCTCATAAACACTTTGGTTGCCAGATACAGCCCCACACACCAGTGTGGCAACAACAAAAAGAAAGACAAACAACAAAAAACCCATTGCAATAGCTGTCTCTGCTTCTCAACCTGCTGGGGAGCCCACTTGCCTAGGAAATTTACTTCCGATGGCTCCCTGTCACCTCACCAAACTCACCCAGTGCTGGGGATCTTTTGTAAATAAAAGTACAAAGGCTTAACTTGGCCAAAGACAGAGATGGCCATAGATGGATCTGGAACTGGAATTGAAATAGTCTAATCTGGAACTTCTGATCTTCCTACCTGTATTTTCCAAGTGCTTGGATTATAGGTATATACTACTGTACCCAGTTTATATGGTGTTGGGCGTCAAGCCCACGGCTGTGAGCATGCTGAGTAAGCACTCTAGCAACTGAGTCACATCCCCAGCCTTGCTGTCTAATTCTAGAGTGTGTGTGTGTGTGTGTGTGTTCTCAATATCTGTTCAACTTCACCCAGAGGAGACAGCTCAGCTACTGAGATTTATAAGTCCAGCATGCCTTTAATCCAAAGGAAGAAAAAGAGCATTTAAAAACAATGAATTCATTAAATTCTTAGGCAAATGGATGGAACTAGAAAATATTATCCTGAGTGAGGTAACCCAATCAGAAGGAACACACATGGTATGCACTCACTGAAGTGTGGATATTAGCCCAAAAGCTCAGAATACCCAAGATACAATTCACAGACCACATGAAGCTCAAGAAGAAGGAAGACCCAAGTGTAGATAATTTCTTTGGTCCTTCTTAGAATGGGGATCAAAATACCCATGGCCCACAGCCAACCAATGGGATGAGCATAGGGTCCCCAATGGAGAAGCTAGAGAAAGGATCCAAGGAGCTGAAGACGTTTGCAGCCCCATAGGAGGAACAATAATATGTACCAACCAGGACCCCCCAGAGCTCCCAGGGATTAAACCACCAACCAAAAAGTACACATGGAGGGGTCCATGGCTCCAGCTACATATGTAGCAGAGGATGGCCTTTTAAGATATCACTGAGAGGAGAGGCCATTGGTCCTGTGAAGGATAGATGCCCCAGTGTAGGGGAACGCCAGGCCAGGAAAGTGGGAGATAGGGGTTGGTAAGCAGAGGGAGGGGGTAGGAGATAGGGGTTTTCAGAGGGGTAATGAGGAAAGGGGATAACATCTGAAATGTAAATAAAGCAAGTATTTAAAAATTTTAAAAAGAAAAAAAATTCAGTCGTGAAATTTTGAGCATACCCAAGCAGTAACTGGAATGGCCTGAAACGTAAACAGGACAGCCTGGAATAATCTTCCTCCACGTCTCCCACAACTCATTTCTTGGGAAGACAGAATCGAAATAGCAAAGGGGAAGACGTTCAATTAAATATATACGCGAGTACATTAAATTAGCTTAAACTGAAAGAGAAAAGGTTTCGTCCTCCAAGATGAGATGTTTATCATTTAATACATCTGTCTGCTATCTTTCCTCACACAAGGGGAGTTGAAAACATAAAATGCCAGCAGATGGCCCTGACTTTAATGAGAAGCTACAGGGTCTGAGATCTGCTGGCACTGTCCTCAGAGAGATGGAGCAGTGTTAAAAAGATGGGGATGGAGGAGAGCGGGGATGGGGGGGGGGTGGCACAGGCGTGTAGCTTCTGTCTGAGCTATAGTCCACAATTGCGGACTCTATCCAGTGCTATAAATTGGCAGGTGCTTTTATCTATCCTAACTCTACCAGTACAGATATATTCAAGACAAAAACAAATGTCACAACTCTTATGTCAGCTTAAATTAAGTGGAATCCATTTAAAAAAAAAAACCTAAATTATTTCTAATGGAGGCAACTGAAAAAATTCAAATATTAAACTTATTTCTGATCCTAGGTTGTCTCGCGGGCACACCTCTATTTCATTGAAAATCTAGAGTAAATCTAAAATATACCAGGGCATAGGAAGGCTGAGAAATCAAACACGGAGAAAATGGATTCAGTTAGCAAGGATTACATGCATCACCGAACTGTACTAAAGTGAACGCTTGCAAACGCCAGAGGTTCTCATTCCGAAACTGAGGATCTTGGAAGAAAAATCAGTCATGCTGGAGAGGGTAACCCCTCTTCATCCATCTCTAATTAGTCAAGCACAACTAGGTGGATTTCCTATCACAGGTGGATCAAACTTGTGAAATTGGTTTTGATCTAAGATTCACTGGTACATCTTCTATAGGAAGCCTCTACGCAAACCCTCTTCCACCAGCACGAATCCTAAGAGATGCTTCTGGGTTTTTTCCATCCTACATTTTGTTTACTGTGTCTCATGTTGACTACCCAACACTCAGTGTGTCTTAGGATAACTACTGCAAGTCTCCCTGGAATTACCCTGTAGGAGCTCAGGTTTTGAGGACAGATGAAGAGCCTTCACACTGGATGAGTTCAAGGTTGGCCTGAGCCTTCAAAACATATGTCACATACCTGTATCCCAGCACTTGGCAAGCTGGGACTTCGGGGCTACACAGTAAGACCTTGTCTCTCAAAGAAAAAAAGAGAAAGAGGAGAAAAAAAAAAAAAACAACCCGCACACCATATTATTAAGTGAAAGCAGGCATAAAGAGCCAGTTCTTCAGATCTTTTATTTTTTAATAAATCAAATAATATTGGCCATATTGTTTTTATTAGGGCAAAACCCCTTCTGGAAAGTCACTGCTCAGACTAATAATGGAGTAGGTAGAGGGTTTGGGTATTTTTCTGAATAATCAATACCAAAGCTGCTGATGTAAATTTATTTGAACTCTAGGGAACACAACCTTTGAAGTTCTGGGAACATTTTAAATATAGTGTGCAAATCAATAAATGGACAAAAACATCACTGTCAATGTATTCATTTTTATTTAGAGAGAAAATATGTCTTGAAATGTAATGGCTCACTCCCTCTCTGAACCTTTGCCTGAAGTCCTCTTTCTTTCCTTTCCTTTTCTATCCTTTTCTTTCTTTAAACAGAAGAAACTCATGACAATCTCTGAACATGAAACATTCTTTTGGACTATAATTAGAAATGGTGTGCCAAGGTCCCTCTCTCAACAGGGTGACTCCTCAAACCCTGAGGAGTCTCCTCTTTCTAGCCCTTTGTACTGATCATATATATGTATATGTATATGTATATATATATATATATAATTTTTTAACTCGTTCATTAATTTACATTCAAGTCTAGAACTGCTAACCAGAAGGGCTTGAGACTATTCTACGGAGGGATTCTACTGGCCTACTTTGGTGGTATGTCTCCCTTTGAATGGAATGCAGTGAGGAGATTTAAAAATATATATATATATAGTTTTTCGTTACTGACTATTTTCACAGTCCACTAAGCAAAAATACAAAGCAATTTTTTCTTCTTACCCCCAGTTTCCCTTCCTTCTTTTTCTTCGCCACCCCCTATACCCCCTCGGTGTTCAAATTAAAGAAAGGTGAAAATGGAAGCTGTTGCACAAGGCGATGGCAACATGCATATTTGATTTTTATGATGGATCTAAATTGCTGAATAAGGCCAGGGAACAAAGGGAGCCGCAGCTTCCTACCCATCACAGGCAGCCACTGAAGGCAGAACAAAAGCTTCAGCCATTAGGGGCTCAGCAGGGAGACACATTATATAAATGACTTTGTCTTCCCTGCCCCCTCCCCCCTACTGGGTGCACTGGACAAGGGTAGGTTTGTGTGTGTGTGTGTGTGTGTGTGTGTGTGTGTGTGTGTGTGTGTGTGTGTTCGATGATTTAGTAGGGAAGAGATAAGAAATGCTGGGAGCAGCTATGGGAAAAGAAATGAATGCTTGCATATGCTTCAAAGGACCCTTGTTTTACACACTGGGCCAGGGTGACTCTCTGTGCTTGGAGGGTCTCCTGAAATTCCCCAGAGGAATGTGGTGTAAGTCTTCAGAGAAACCGTTGTCTTCTCCTTATACTATTTTGTCTCTTCATTGAGAATGATGGAGCAGAACAAAAAACCACTAGGAAAACTTATAACATTTTATAAAACTCGAATTTTATAAAAATTCTAATGAAAAGCTAAATGTGCTCAAAGAATAAATCTATCCATGATTCACTATGGCCCTGGCTTTCTGGGACAATGCATCAATACTGCCTTCCAGACTTCAGGAAAGAAGAGATGGGTTGGTAAGAATCCAAGTTTTAACATAGAAGAGTCAAACGACTTTAGCAGCCTTCCCTCTGGTTCCCTGCATTACCAGGAGGTTTCTAACACCAGCAATCCCATGAAGTTAACAATCTCTGCGCACAGAATTTGTTTTGTAGAAAAGTTTTAGAAAACTCTGCAAAGGCCAATCATTTACCGCTCCTAAAGTCACCCAAAGGAGGGGTTGTGGGAAGTTTCCATCAGAGAAGAGAGTCTAAGCAGAGTTAGGTTTATGCACAAGACTCTTAAGTTCCACGTTGGACAGGACTGAAGTCCAGGTCACTGGCCACCCACGTCCCTCTCTGTTGTGACTATACATCCCTGTGAGGAAATACTTTGTGGCAAGGTTCCATTTCAGAGACGGTTCTTAGACACCCTGAGTCTTTGCTGACTCTTCTAACACAGTGAGTACCTCTATCCCTTGGGTACCAAGTAGCAGAAGATGTTTCTCTTGTTTGTTGTGATAAACCCAGCATGCTTGGTAACTGTTACCTCCCGACAAGTGCATGATACAGCTAATTCAGGGAAATGCTACAAGGAAACGGTCCTTTATCCTCAGACAATCACTACCATCTCAGACCTGAAGCAGAGACAAATCTTGCCAGAGGTCATAAGAGACAATAGTACATTGATATTGTCTTAAACTGGTCACCAACCTACCTTTTGGAAAGCACTTTGGGTTTTTCCTTTTTTTTTTTTCTTTGTTTTTTTTTTTTTTTCAAGACAGGGTTTCTCTGTGTAGTCCTGGCTGTCCTGGAACTCACTCTGTAGACCAGGCTGGCCTCGAACTCAGAAATCCACCTGCTTCTGCCTCCCAAGTGCAGGGATTACAGGCGTGCGCCACCACCGCCTGGCCCGGGTTTTTCCTTTAAGGTGGTTAATATTAATTAAAATATTATGTATCTTTTTTTTTAATTGTGTGGGAAAAGGTCTCTCCAAAGATGGACACAGGTGAGAGGAGGGAGGGTTTGTCAACAGCTTTAAGCAGCTGGGGTGAATAGGGGGTCAAAGGGCAACCCTAAGCCTGGTTGCCATTGGTGAGTACCAGTTGCTACAGATAAGCACACAGATGAGTGGAGAAAGAGACTACTGTATGGCCATTCTGGTCCTATTCATTTATTTGGTGATTCTGTGTTGCAGAGTCTATGAGAGTATAACACAGTCCCCAAATAAGAAAACCACCTTAGTGTACTTGTAGCTCGCCAAGCAGATAGTAAGTAGTCAAATAGCTACAAATGTAACATAAGATGAAACTCACCCTCAAAGGAGGAAAGGCAAGGCGGGATGGAGCAAGCCTGGTAGACTCTCTCAGAGACCTCTGTTCTTCTGAAATGCATCTCCATTCCCACAAGTCAAGAAGAGGAGTTCTCTATGTGTTCACAGATACCTTCACCTCTTCTTTATCCTGCCAGAGGAGAAGACACTGTTTTATTTTGCAGAAAGGTGGAACAGAATACCAGCTTGGGCAGAGGCATCCGTAATCCATATTTACTACAGAGCCATCAGTGCCCTGTTTAAAAAAGGTAAGCCCTAGCCTTACCGTGCTTCTTACATTCACATTTAAATGTCTGAAAACTAGGGGCTGGGGAGGTGGTTGGAGGCTAGGAGCACACTGGCTGCTTGGAAAGAGGAATTGAATTTGATTCCCAGTTAACCACAGCATTTGGCTCACAACCACCCCCTTGTGGCCCRCACAGGCACCTGCACCCAGATGGTACAGATAAATACATTCAAACACGTGGCATAGAGATAAACTTAAAATAATAGACTTACAGAAATTGAATCAAGACTAAGATTCAGTTTCTTGGCTACAGTACTGTACTTCGGGTGTCCTTGAGCGCAACCACTGTACTGGCCACTGGCAGCTGGAGGCTGGTGCAAGGACAGAAGTCTGACACACAAGCACCTCAGGCACGCTGGCCACATATGGTGTGCTTGGTCGCAAGCCACCTTTACTCTTGCTATGCCATTCATTGCTTGCTGCCCCTGCTGTGAGCATCCCAGAAAGGCTCCCACTGTTTCCAGCCCAACTTGTACCTCAGCCCCCCAATAACTGCCTGCCCTTTAGCCATGCCCTCTCCCCAGAGCCTTGCAAATACTCTCCCTGCCTGTGAGCTCCACCTCCAGTCCCCCTGGGCTCTCTTGTCCAGGGATCTGCACTGTTTTTCCCTTTCCCCAGAAGCCTCCTCCTTCTTTCCTGCACTTCAAACACCAACTCACTTATGACCTCACTAGGAAAGCCTGTTGTGGTTAGGTCAAATCCTCCTGTGCAAACCCGCATTCCTTTCTCACATGCTGCTTATTACAGTGGTAGATGTACACTTATTTGTGCCATTTTTGATGCAAGTCAGCCCCTTCAAATCCACCGAGAGCTCCTCGAGGGCAGAGACCACGTCTGCTTCTGATAACTCTTATATTCTCAAAAGGGGGCAGAAGGCAAGGAACGAAGTAGGGGTTTAGCGGGCACATGAGCATGTCTTCCTGAACTAAGAATGGGTGTGAGCAGAGGAAAGAACCTAACGGAGAGCTAGGAGATGCTTCTATGCTCATGAAGCACCCGGATCTCAAAGCGAGGGTAGAGAAATGCAGGGGTTATTCAAGTGTGACATACTTGAATTTTCGGGTCCATAAGAACAATGTCCCTCCAAATAAAAATACCTACTCCAATACAGTAGAATTATGGATATCCTTTGCAATCTTTTTCTCTGTCTAAATATTTTCCCACAAGGATGTAATAAGATATCTTTGTAACAAAATATTTCGGAGTAGCAAGGACTGGGAATGTTTTTCCCACTTCAGCTAGGCCAGAGTTGAGTTTCTGGCTCTGCCTTTTGGTAACTCTGGTAGCCTTCGGCATGTCGCCTCACTACTTGGAACCACACATACTGACTGGAAATAATCATGCCGTCCAGGTAGGTGGGAAGAATAAATGTGATATTGGGTATAAACGATTCAGTAAATAATGTAACTGCACAGGATAAAATAGCCACACAGGAAGAAACACTTCACTAAAGTGAGCACACACTTCAGGTTATCATGTTTATTACATATAACTTGGAAAATAGAATTTTAGTTTAAAAATTCTAACTGTGGCTTCACTTTTGTTGCTTTCTATTACTACTACTACTACTACTACTACTGCTACTACTATTACAGTGTGTGTGTGTGTGTGTGTGTGTGTGTGTGTGTGTGTGTGTGTGTGTGTATGACAGGTAGCCCAGGCTGGCACCACTCACCATGTAGCCAAGGATGGCCTTGAACTTCTGATTCTCCTTGTGTTTCCTTCCTGAATGCTGGGATTACAGGCATCTGCAGTTCCCCAGGGTCAAACATGGTGGTCAACCATACCACCAACTGAGCCACATCCTCAACCTCTAACTGAGGCTTCTTATGCTGGATTTGCTCCCAAGATTACATTTCTTTTCTTTTAAACATGATCAGTCTATGTGCACTGGTAACTGAGATTAGTTATGAAGATGAAACACACTTAACAAATACTTTGTGTGTGTGTTTTTTTCCCAGTACATGGTGCTGTATTAGGGAAAACATAGCAAAACCTGTATTAATACAACTGTTTCAGCCTTAATAACATGAGTGATTCTTGGTATGCATAAAATTTCCATGTGTCACAAACTTTATTATACTGGTATAATATTTTTAATAAATTATTTTTAGTGTTTACAGATGTATAAAAATAATCTTATAAAAATTAGCATTGATTATGCCATTTGAAACTTAAGTGTCTAACAATGGTATGTTAGTTACATAAATTTTAATATATCCATATAATGGGATACTACATAGCTATTGCAAATATAGTTGCAGAAATATGTTTAATAGTACAGGAAAATGCTCACAATATTTTGGTAAATTCAAAAGACTTCACGTTTAATAAGAACCATTTTATGTAGATTTCTATCTATTTACCTATCTACATATTTCTTTATATCTATATATAAATTACAGGGTATGTCTGTATAAGCAAAAAAAATGGACATTAAATATTATGATTTTCTGTTATCAGGATATGGCTCTAAACTGCTCTTCACAATAAAATGAACACAGGCATTTTATTGTTTTCATTCCTGAGGATCAAATCTAGGGCCTCATGTGTGTTGGCAGGTGCTTTGTACCCCTTAGCCACACCCCAGCCATCATTTTAAAAGCCATACTGATGCACCTCAGACCGGAAAGGCCATCCGTGTGTGAGTCTTCCAGTAAACAAATACAAATGTGTTATTTTAAAGAACCATCTCTTGCTGCCCTGTGCTGTGTGAGGCCTTGGCCCATTGCTGCCCTGTGCTGTGTGTAGTTTCTCTTCTTCACTATTGTCTTCTGCTGCGTATCATTTGAGATTAGATTTTTTCCTCTTTCCTACTTTTAGATGGACACTCACACAATTATGCTCTTACCTGTTCATTTAGAACATGCACATTTGCAACCAAGAAGTTTTTCTGCATGTGTTAGCTGAACCTCCCGTGTTGTGATAGACAGTATTTCATTTTCTATTTTTCTGCTATTTTCCCTCAGAGTGTGGGCTATTTTAATGTTTACTTTAAATCTGTGGTGCTAAGGGAACACACTCTGCATGGGTTTGATTCTTTGAAATATATTGACACTCTCTTCATAGATAGAATACAGTTGTTATAGACTTAATATCCACCCCACCCCACAAATAAACCTCCACATGGTGAGTTTTTAATCCACGGTGTGATCACGTTAGGTGAGGCTTTGGCAGTGAAGTCACGAGGACGCTGCCTTCATAGTGGAACTAGTGCCTTAATGGAGAGACCCCAGGTAGCCCCCAGGCCCTTCTGCCCTGTGGGATTATAAGAAGGCAGTCTGGAAGAGAGTCCTCACCAACAGTACGGTGAGAAGCAAATTTTTGTTCTTTATAATCTACCCAGCCTGAGATACTGTTTTGTTTTATTTGTTTTGGTTTTTCGAGACAGGGTTTCTCTATGTAACCCTGGCTGTCCTGGAACTCATTTTGTAGACCAGGCTGGCCTCGAACTCAGAAATCCTCCTGCCTCTGCTTCCTAAGTGCTGGGATTAAAGGCGTGCGCTACCACTCAATTGCCTCAAATAGTGATTCACTTAAAAAAAAAACAACTTTCTTCATGTACTTAAAATACTAATATGTAATATGTAGTGGTCATATGGATTCCAAAGTTTACACTAAATTTTACTAAAATGAGTTAGACTTCAGCCATCGAGATGACTCAGTGGGGAAAGGGTCTTACTGCCAAGCCCGATGGCTTGGTTTGACTCCCCCGAGCACAGCCAGCGGAGGAAGAACACTGACTCTTGCACTCTGTGTTCCCTTGCAGGACAGCATAGCCTAAGTATTGAGTTCCAGGTTAGCCCGGTCAATGGAGTGAGACTTCTCTTTTAAAAACAGACCAAAAAAAAAAAAAAAAGCAGCTAAATAAATACGTGGTAAAAATGATAAATGAGTTGTTTCTGAGGCAGACAATTCTGGGAAAACGGCACAGCAGGAAATACTTGGAATCCAGTTCACCGTCTGGACAGCAACTGTCCTGGCAAATGCCACCCAAGGTAAGTGTTTGAAGACTTCAGCTTTCACTGAAAAGCCAGACAGTTTTTCAGTCTGTTCTTTGGTAAAATGTTAGCTACTTATTCCAGTAGCCCCAGACAAACTTCAGGACTGGTAGTTACACACACGATCCTGGAGGAGTCTGAACAGCAGGAATGGGAGGCAAGATAGGCAGAGAAGACACTGTCCGATAAATACCGGGGGCCAGCAGGGGCTTCTATGCTCTTATGGCCAAATGAAGCTCCTAAGAGTGAAAGGAAAGACACAGGCAGGCAGGCAGGCAGGCAGGCAGGCAGGCAGGCAGGCAGGCAGGCAGGCAGGCAGGCATTGCTGCAACACTTCACAACTGAAGCAATTTCTAAGAAATGTAAACGATCAACCCAAAGCCAGCCATCATGGTACGGGCCAGTCATTCCCACACCTGAGTGGGTGAGGTAGGATCACCATACGTTCTAGGCTAATCCGGGCTATAAGGTAAGTTACGAGACTGAGCTACATAGCAAGACTCTCCAAGACAAAAGTTCAGAGATGTATCTCAGTGGGGGAAATGCTTGCAGAACATGTGGAAGGATGCAGGGTTTAAATCCCAGGCTATAACAAGCAAACCAACCACAAATGAAGAGTCAGTGCACCTTTCCCTTGCAATTTCGTCTCTTTGTTCCTTTCCTGAAGTCAGGCGTTTAAGAACATAGGATGATGTTTTAGTTACGTTTCAGTTGCTGTGATGAAATACCACAGCCAAGGTAAGTGATGGTCTTGGCTTATAGCTTTAGACGGACCAAAGTCCATCGTGGTGGACAGGTGGACGAGAAGCTGCCTGCATGATGGCGGGGCAGTGAGATGAGCGCTCATATCCTCAAACTCACACACAAAACAGAAGTGGCAAGAGAACAGGAAGTGGCGTGACCACCCAACACTTCCCCAACAGAAACTCTGACTGGAGACCAAGCATTGTTGCCTGAGAGCGTAGCGGGACATTCCTCACTGAAATCTCTACGAATGCGCATCAGATAAGGCATGTATGCCACGTTTTAAGTCAGAACCTAGGCTCAGAGAAGACCTAGCATCTCCATTTTAAATTGCCAACTTAGTCTCTAATACAAAGATAGCTTAGGGCTCTTTAAGAGAAAAAAAAAAGGGCAATGATTTCCAGAGTCAAATTCAGTTTTGCAAAAAAGTAAGGACAGAAACAAATCACAGGGCACTCAAAAAAGAAAAGAAGAAAAAGAAAGAGAAAAGAAAGATGGGCTCCATGCAAAGATTAAATTAACAAAGTCTAAACAATAAAATAACCCTGGGTATGGAGAAGTCAGCGTGATGCCATGAACAAAACTGGAAGCTGATAGACAAAGGAAGCAAAAGCTACGTGTGACCTGAGAGGCAGAAGAACTGAAATAGCCCTCCCCTCCCCCCCCCCAAAGGCAGAGATACATTCGAGCTGGCCATACAGTTAGCCAACTTCAGCACCCGTAGGATTATCTAGTTAGAGCAACAGAAAGAAAAAAACACTAAAATGAATATAAAGGGCTCGGGCAGATTCAAGGATAAGATCTGTGATCCTCCAAAGACAAGACTGCTGTCGCAAGGAAGAAACAAAGCACTATAGAAAGGTGGTAGCTGAATCCCCAGCACTTGGGAGGCATAGCAGGCACATCTCTGTGAGTTCGAGGTCAACCTGGTCTACAGAACCAGTTCTAGGGCAGCCAGGGCTACACAGAGGAAACCCTGTTTCAAAACATACAAAACAAAAGCAGATAAACTCAACTAATTCCCATGATTTTGAAATCACAGAACCCCTGTGGAACTACACTGTCAAAAGACAACATGGGGGGCTCGACAAAGGAGCGAGGGGCGCCAGCTACGTAGAGAGGCGAGACTCCGCAAAGGAGCGAGGGGTGCTACGTAGGGAGGACCAGAAAGCAGGTTTTTCAAAAGACTATCATCAAATTATCTGCCAGCCAGTTATAGTGGGCTGGAAGAGAAAAGAAGCAATTAATCCAGAATCCTTTATTCAGCAAAATTGTCTTTGAAAAGTCGGGGGAGCGGGGGAGCTGAGGATGAGGCACAGTAAGAGAATGGCTGCCTAGTTGCGTGCCTGTCATGACCTCAGCGCTTCAGAGACAGAAAGACCAGGAATTCAAGGTCATCTCCAGCTGTATTAGACCTGTCTCAGGAAAATAGAGAAAAGGGGGGTGGGGTAGGGTAAGGCGTGGTTTTTTTTTTTTTTTTTTTTTTTTTTTTTTTAGTTTTTTTTTTTTTTTTTTTTTTTTGATAAAGAAATGCTGAGGGGATCTGTTGTCACTGGACTCACCTTTGAATAAATGCGAAACAAGCCAGCTATGGTGGTACGCAGGCATACTCCCAGCGCTCAGGAAGAGGAGGCAGGAGGATTGAGAACTCAGGGTCGATTACAGCTACATAGTAAGCTCAAGGCCAGCCCTGGCCATGCCGAATCCACTTTTGTTCTATCAATGGGTTTTATTTTTAATGCCGTGTGTGTGTGTGTGTGTGTGTGTGTGTGTGTGTACATGTTAATGCTTGTGGGTTTGCACACATCTACCATGGCGTGTGCGTGAAGGTAGGGGACAACTTAGGAAAGTTCTGTGTTCCCACGATGGGGTCTGGTGACGGGACTCAGTTCATCAGGATGCAGGGCTAAGGCACCTGGCCAAGCTTCTACTTTTATTTTGCTACACGACTCAAGAAACAAACACATCTTTTTAAATCCCAATCATTTCCCTGTGTTTCTGGGCTTTCAATATGAACAGATACAATTTTGCAACATTTTACAATCATTTTTTTTAGGGTTAGCACACGGAACAATGGGTTTCGGTTTCATTCACATCTATCGTTACATGCAGTGCTCATTCGACCCCTCATCCTTGGCCATTCCTGACACCCCCAGACCCGGCTCTGGCCCCTTTCATGACCACAGGTGGTACCGTTTCTGCTTTCTTACTGAGTTTGTTCCACCACAGTCTTTATTTCCCACTTCCCTTAAGATCTCCTCCCCCTCTCTCGTGACTCTCTTTCTAGTTTCAAGACACACTTTTAAATCGAAGCTCAACATGTAAGAGAAACATTCACAACTGGCCTTTCTGAGTCTGGCCTACTTGGCTTGAACTGGAAATCACACTAAGCAACATCACAGAGGTATATAAGGCCTGGGGTTTTTTGTTTGTTTGTTTTGTTTTTTGTTTTTGTTTTTTTAATTCTACTTTAAGTCAAGTTGGTTGAAATTTAAATTAGAAGGTTAAGACACTGAAGATAGTAAATGTATTTCCGAAACCACAAGGAATGGCTGCAGAATATACACAGAAAAAAAAAAAAGAAATGAAAACACTGCTGTTCTACAAAAACTAACTCAACAGAAAATATGACAGTAATATAGAAATTGACAAAACTGTGAGCCACAGAGTGGAAAAATGGCAAATGGAGTGAAGACATTTCTTATCAGTAATTACTTTAAGTGTAAATAGAATAAAATTTCAATCAAAAGATAGAGATTAGTAGAATGGCTTTAAAATCACGATCCAATTATATGCTGTCAAGGTTCGCTTTGGATTTAATGCCACAAATAGGCCGAAATGAAATGACAGACAGATATTCCACAGAAATAGCAACCCAAAGAGAGCATGGGTTGCTGTATCTATAGCAGGCAAAAAAATTAAAGAGAGACAAAGATTGTTATTTTGATAAGTAAATCAACGCATCATACCGGGTTTAAACACAGATTCACCCAGTGCTGGATCATCTACATACATGACAAATTAATATCTGAAGAGAAAGACTTCAAAGCAGTAATCATAGGGATTTCAATACCATTGTGTCAGCAATGAACACATAATCTAGACAGGTCATCAATGGGGAACAGATGACTTGATATTTTGGACTAAATCAACCTTACAAACCATAAACACACACTCCGTAAGCCAGGAGTAAGAGGGAGTTGGGAGACAGGGAGCCTGAGGCCAGAGACAATAGCCAGCTCCATCTGTCATTGTGTTCCCCATTCCCACTGGGCTTCATTTCATACCCAATTAGGAAGGAAAGAACCTTGGCTCTCTTAGACACTATCTTGGACCTATAGAATCACTGCCAGTTCCAAATCTTCTGAGCACATGCAGTTCCCTCAAACTCCAACTGGACTACCAGCATGAGACCTTTGGAAGTGGTCTTCCATCAATCAGGACAAAATCAAGAGAAAATGTCCCCACTGCATATATCCTGCAGCTTCAAGCCAACGCTATGCATGTACCCAAGGCATGGTTACTTATAAAGGTGAAAATGAGTCACGTGACTGCACACTAAACATGCCCCTCTCACTAACATTAAGAAGAAGCAATATTCTAGGCTGGAGAGATGGCTCAGTGGTTAAGAGCACTCACTGCTCTTCTTGAGGTCCTGAGTTCAATTCCCAGCAACCACATGGTGGCTCACAACCATCTGTGATGGGATCTGGTGTGTCTGAAGACAGCTATAGTGTACTCATATACATAAAATAAATAATTCTTTAAATAAAAAAAGAAGCAATAGTCCAACTATCCATGTGGAATCTGCATTCACTAGGTCCCTTGTACTGTCCACCAGTACCTAAGCTTCCTCTTACTTAAGAACTTCGACTTCTAAATCCATCTTTTGCTTGTAGGTTTTCTGTATCTGTGTCCAAATTCTTTTATTGGCAATGTCAAAACTTGGACCAAAGGGGCCTGATCTCCTGGTTGACCTCTCTTATAATAGCAAGAGAATATACATTTTCCTCAAGCACACATTGGCAGAGCACATGTTAGGCCACAAAGAAGTCATAACAAATGGAGATTAAAATCAGACCAAATATCTTTTTGGATTAGTAACAAAGGAATTTTAGAAAATTCAATAATACATGGTGTCTTAGTTCCTTTTCCCGTGGCTATGATAAAAATCACCTGATGAAAGCAGTGTAAGGGCAAAGGGTTTATTTCCACTCACAGTCCAAGGTGGAGTTCATTCTGGTGGAGATGTTAAAGCAGCAGGAGCTTTAAGCAGATGCTTGGAGTATACACAGAGTCAGAGAGCTATAAATGCACCTGTGCTCAGCTTCATCTCTATAGTCCATGATCTTCTGCCAGGGCAATGGTCCTACAAACAATTAAGATAGCTCTTTCCATGTTAAGTAAGATATTTAAGATATTCCATGACAAAAATGTCAAGAAATTGGTTTCCCAAGTGATTAGAAGTTTGGTCACATTGACAACTAACACCAACAATCACACAAGGAGATCAAATAATGTGGCTTGAGCAATCAACATATTAAAGAGGAAATTAAAAGGAAAACTGAAAAAAAACCTAGACAAATGAAAATGGAAACACAGCATCCCCATGAATAGATTCCTAGAAACGTACACTTTGACTAAGGCTGAGTCAAGAAGAGCTACAATATGCTAATAATGAGTAAGGAGATAAAATCAGTAGAACCTCTGTCAGATAAAAGTCTAGAACAGCATGGCTCCACAGTCATGGAACACTTAAAGAAGGAAGACTGATTGTATTAGTGAATCTTTTGCGGTGATAAAACATCATGACCGAGGCAACTTAGAGCAGAAAGTTTATTTGGGATTACGGGCTCAGAAGGGTAAGAGTCCATCATGGAGTGGAAGCAGCAGGCACAGTAGCTAGATTGGCAAGCTGAGACTTACATCTTCAACGGAAAGCAGGAAATAGAGAGGGAGTGAACTAGAAATGACATTAAACTCTTAAGTGGTCCTTGAGCTGTCAGAGCCTGGCCTCCAGTAACGTACTAACTCCAAGGCCATACCTAAACCAATCCAAACAGTGCCACCAACTGGATCATGTATCCAAATGCCTGAGTCTATGGCAGGCATTTATCATTCAAATCAACCCCCCTTCCCCCCCACCCGTCTTTACCAAACTCTTCTGGCAGACTAAAGAGGAAGGGGAAGTGCTTACTCTTTCTATGGAGCCGGCATTACCTCCGTACTGAAGGACAGTGCCACCACAATAAAAGCAAATCACAGGCAAACACACATGCAAAATTTCAACAACAAAAGAGAGATTTGTTTCCAGAATGTAAGAATTGCTTAACAAAAATCAATCAATATGATATACCACATTAACAGACTTAAGGAGCAAAACCTACTATGGTGCTTTCAACTAACACAAGAAAAAAGCATCGACAAAAGTCATTTCATGATAAAGGATTCAACACACTAGGAATAAAAATAACATATCCAGATACAGGAAAACACCATATATGAAAAACACCACTTATGAAAAACCCCTAGTTACCATCACACTCGATGCTTGAATTAGTCAGGGTTCTCTAGAGGCACAAAACTGACATACAGAATGAATATATACATATTAAGAGGGGAATTATTAGAGTAGCTTACAGACTGTAGTCTACTAGTCCAACAGTGGTTGCCTCTGAGGCAGAAAGCCCAGGAGTCTGGAACTTGTTCAGTCAATGAAGCTGCGTGTCTTAGCTGGTCTTCACTTTGCGTTGGAATCCAAAAGAATTAGGTTCTAATACCAGGGAAAGAACCTCTGCAACAGGAGAGATGAACTTGCCAGCAAGAGTGAGGGCAAGCAGGCACAATGTAAAATATCCTTTTAGGGAGGCTGCCACGAGTAGACGTGGGTCAGATTTAGAGTGGATCTTTGTATCTCAAATGATCCAATCAAGACAGTCCTTCACAGGTGTGCCCAGCTGCATGGGTTTGAATTGATTTCAGATGTGGTCTAGTGGATAACCAAGATTAGCCACAGCAGCACTGTAAAACCGAGAGGATTTCTACTAAGATTAGGAATAACACAAGGATGTCCACTCTCTCCTTGCAGGCAACAGAGCCCAGGAACTTCAAGCCAAAAATGAAATGTTACACAAGAAAAAGAAAAGCAACAGCTACCTCAAAAGGAAGGGATAGAACGAAATTGTTAGTGGATGACTGGTTTTAAGAATATAAAACCCCGAAGCCTCTAGTCAAAAATTATTAGAACTGGACAAATTAATTCAATAAAAATTTGATAAAAACAAATACATAAAAATCCATAGTCATTCTTTATACTAACAATGAGAACTATCAGAAAGAGAAATTAAGAAATCTCTGCCATTTAAAACACCCACCACCAAAAATTATGAATAAATTTTACCAAGGAGGTGAAACATCTATATGTCCAAATAAAAAAATATGAGGAACTAGAAATAGCATCAGAATAAATGAGAATACAACCTGTGTCATTGAATTTGAAGAATTAGTTCTGATAATATGGTCATGTTATCTGAAGTTATTTATACTTTCAGTAACATCTTCATCAAAATTCTGTTACATTTCACAGAAACATAAAGAGATTCCTAAAAATTTATATGAAACCACAAAAGGCCCCCCATAGTCAAAGCAGTCTTGACTGAAAGACCAAAGCTGTAGTTACAAAGCCACAGTACCACAAACAATACAGTCTTGTCATAAAAACAGACATATCAACTAATGGAACAGAGGGGAAAAGCCCAGAACAGCACAAACAAGGGAAAAATGACTATCTCATTAACAAATGGTACTGGGGAGAGCAGATACCCACATATACAAGAGTTAAAATGGACCATTTTATCATGCTATTCATAGAACTGATCTCAAAAGGCACTCATTATCTTTTTATTATTTATTATATCTATTTATGTATCTATGTACCCATGCATCTATCTCTATATGTATGTATAGATGTATGCATCTATCTGTCTGTCTGTCTATCATCTATGTATCTATCATCTAATCATCTATCTATCTACCTATCATCTATGTATCTATCTATCATCCATCATCTATCTATCTATCTATCTATCTATCTATCTATCTATCTATCTATCTATCTATCTACCTATCATCTATGTATCTATCATCCATCATCTATCTATCTATCTATCTATCTATCTATCTATCTATCTATCTATCTATCTATCTATCTATGATGTCTGTCTGTCTGTTGGTCTGTCTCTCTATAATGCTGGGGTAAATGCAAAGCCTTGTGCATGTCAGACAACCATAAATCCCAATATAATTATATGATTTCCCCATCTCTTTCCTCTCTCCAAACCATCCCATGTGCCCCTTTTACTCTTCCAAATTCATAACTTTTTTCTCTACACTTTTCCATACTTTACCCTCAGCTCCAGAGCACAACGATGGGTTCAATCAAACAAGAGTTGAACACTCTGAAATCATAATCTGAAATAAGTCTTTCCTCCCTTACATTGATTTTCTCTGGTGTTTATCACAGCGGCAAAAGGTCTAAAGCACAGACAGAACTAACTATAAACAAATGAGTCAACATCAAACAAATGCTTCTGTACAAGAGACAAAAAGATGGTCCATGGGTTGGGAAGAAATAGCTGCAAACCATGTGTCTTATAATGGATAATATCTAACTATATCAGGAAATCAATAGGAAGGAACAACTATCAAAAAAAAGAGGAAGAATCTAAGCAGACATTTCTCAAAGGAAGACATATAAATGGCCAGCACATGCACATCATCACTAATCACCTGGGAAATGCAAATTTCAGCAATGAGCTATCACCTCATATTTACTATAATAATTTTTATAAAAATGACAGAAATATAAGCATTGGAAGTGGCATACCAAAAAAACCAAAACAAACAAACAAAAACACCATGGAAACTTTATGCCTAACTGGAAATGTAAGTTAACACGGCAATATTGCAAACAGCTTTGGGGTTCCTTAGAAAGCTAAACAGCATCACCACAAGACACAACAGTCTCGTTTGTGGATAACTCTGTGAAGGAAACAAAATCATCTTCTCAACAGAAGATCTGCCCGCTCATGTTCATTGCCACCATATTGGTAAGAACTAAGGTGTTGACTCAGCTTGTGCCCATAATCAGACGACTTTTAAAAATGTGGCCTAAGTTATGAAGTTGACTAAGGAAATAAACTAACGAGTTCTAACAAAGTGGAGGTGACTGTGCCATTTCTTATAAAGGAGATGAATGCAGAGGATATTATTCTATGTGAAATATGCCAAGCATGGGAAAACAAAAGCTGCCTGAGGTTGCTTGTATATGGAGTCCAAAACACTTCAATGTGTATAAGCAGCAAGAAGAATGACAACTGCCTTTAGCTGGAAGGAGGTGTCCATGGGAAGAGAGAGATGCTGATCAAAGAGCAGAAAGGAGGAGGCCAGGGGGAAAGGAAGCTCAGCAGGTAATGTACTTGCTGTACAAGTATGAGGATCTGAATTCGGAACCTTGGTACCCATGTAAAACCGGATAAGAGAATGTGATTGTAATCCCAGTGCTGCTACTGCAAGACGGAAGGTGGAGACAGAAGTTCACGGGCCAGCTAACCTGGCATACTGCTGCCTCCATACACAGGAGAAGTTCACGAGCCAGCTGACCAGCAAACGACAAGGATACCTTGCCTCAGACAAAATGCAAAGTAAGGTCCAACCCCCTGGATCACCTCTGACCTCCATACACATGCCATGCATGGCATATCTACATACATATGCAACATACAGATAGAAGGCATTGATAAGTCCTAAGTAGGAAGAATAATGATGAGTGGCTTGCTGTACAGAATGGTGACAGCAATTATAATAATACACCGCATATTTCCAAACTGCTGAAAGATGTTCAGTGTTTGTATAATGAGAACAGGAAGTACAAGACCCTGCCCCGCATCAGCAATAACAACACACACTAAACAAAACACGAATTCTTGAATTCTATCTCCGCTGCGGCTGACTCGGAATTGAGTTTTCCACTAAAGTCCCAGTTCTCTAAGAGAGAGGTTTGCTTTGGCAGGTAGGGACACTTTCCTAGTTTTTCATTGTCTTATGTGCTGCAGAGGTACATCCATTTATAATGATGCATGGTTAATGATAAACTACCACTTTATAGATGAATTAATGGGAATATGTTCCTTTTAAAGGGAAGCTCCTAGTGTAATCTGTGCCTTTAGACTGTAATTAAGTCATAGGAAGACAGAGTATATAACAAGGTTCGGCTTTTGCACAGCGTCTTCTTTAAGGGGCTGGACAGACAGACAGACAGACAGACAGACAGACTACACATCCTTCACACTCACATCATCATTCTCTAGACTTTCACCTAAACATAAGCTGCTAACCTGAAATAAGACACTTCCATCTATGAATGTAAGAACCCTAATGAAAAGAGACAAATGAAGAAAATTTCATCTCATTAATAAGTAATAGCTCCTGATGGAAAACGTCAACAACACAAATCATTTTATCCTTCCTCTACTAATCAGGATTCTTAGTTCATGATTTATCAGGTCAAAGAATTTTAAGATCAAGATGGATGATAAGGATGAGCGGTACAGAATATATCTAAACTTAGTCGTAGCTCTTAGAGACATTTCCTATTAAAATGAAAATTTCTCATTGAGATGAAAATTTCAAGTTTAGGGAAAAATGAGGATAAATGCATTCTTTTACATAACTTGCTTCTATTGCTCCTTGGCAGTTAATGGTTCGCAGCTAGTTCTTATTTATTTTTATTTTAGCAAAGGCAAAAATGGGCTTTTATGAACTTAAACTGAGGCATTACTTGTAATCCCTTAATAAGACTAAATATGCTTGTGTGTATGTAAAATGATGTTAAAAATCAAACCCCAGGGCCTTATGCATACTCAGGAATCACTCCGTTTCTAAGCCAGACCAGAAACACATAAAAATATCACTAGTTTCCTTAAATATCACTTCCAAAATGCTACACCACGCTTTGACTCGGCTTGCTGAAAAAAAATAGATGCACATACATACCTATATGCACACAACTTCTATGCACACACCTACATGTATACACACACACTCCTGCTCACACATCTATACACACACCTACATATACACATACCTACACACACACACATACACGCACACATGCACCTCCAGTTGTGTTCTTCTCTGTGATCATTGCTTTGCTGGTAGGAACATTTTAATCAGCTTTCAGTGACCTATCATTTGTCTCTTCCTATTGCTTAGCCATTTTCACAAATGCTCATGTAGTTCTTGATCCTCTGACCCGTCCCCTCACCACAGCAAGTCCCAAAACTCAGTTCTTCTTTCAGAGCCTTCACCTCTGGCAAGAAGGTGACTGTTAGGTTGACCCGTCCTCCTGAGAGTTTCAGTCATGTGCTTAGTCTCTCTTCAACACAGTAGTTATTTTCTTTTTTTTTGTCTCTGCTCTATAACCTGCTTTTTAAAACTTTCCACAAACCATTTTACAAGAGCAAGCAAAAAAAAAAAAAAAAAAAAAAAAAAAAAAACCAACCAGCCAACAACAACAACAACCACCACCAAACAGCATGTTATCTGGGAAAAACACAAAGCAAAAAGGCTAATCTGACAGTTGAAAAGAAAACCAACTAAGCAAGGATCTGAAGACCACATGATTGCCAACCGCACTCACTACTCAGGTCAAAACAATACTGTCTGTTAGTGCGACCTGGCCCTTGGGCTGAGTCACAGCTTCACCTGGGTCAAGCTCCGCTTTCTACGCCTCCACTGCTGTTCTTCGGTTTGGAGATGAGCCATTTACTCCTGGGCATCTGCATTAGTGAGTTTGAAAGCGAAAGTGCAGCTTGAGATTTTGGTTCCTTTCACAGCATGTCTTAGGTCATAGATCCAATTCTGCTGCCCTTGCCAAGACCCCCACAGTGCCTGTCCACCTCTCACTCACCAGCATCAAGTAAGGGGATCTGCCTGTTGTCTCCTCCCATAAAGGCTCCATTTCTTTATTTCTACCTTAACCGTTACTTCCACCGGGACTTCCAGGAACAAGCTCTACTTTTCTTGATGAAGGTAACCCAAAATGTGGAGACTACTAAACTCATGAGCAGAGGCTGTGACTGGCATCTGTATCTCCTCATCTTGCTTTTAAGTAATGTAAGAAGCAGAGGTAAAAGATAGAGTTCAATAAACAAAACCATTATTATTTACTAAAGAAAAAAAGTAATTTGATAAAATTTCATACCATATGGGCAGTTAATGTTTATGTATTGGGTATACATATATATATATATGTGTACACACATGTATATATAATATATTATATATATATATATGAGAGAGGAGGAGGAGAACGAGAGAGAGAGAGAAAGAGAGAGAGAGAGAGAAAGGGAGAGAGAGGGAGAGAGAGAACAAACAATTCTCATGTAACCCCAGGCTGGTCTCAAACATATAGCCAAGGATAATCTTCTGCCTCTGTCCAGCTCCCCAGGGTTAGGAATACATAATCATGATGTGCAGCCTCAGGGCTTCATTTAAAATATTTTTAAAAATTAATGAAAGTCAAATTTAGGAAAATCTTGGTTTGTTAGACATCCATGATGCTATGCATAAATTCAGGCATTTCATGTGTTTTCTTTTCAATACTAAGAAACTATTTAAGATTTGACTTAAGGGATTAGAAAGATATTTTTCTCTTTTCTCCATAAAAGTGAGAGAATAAAGGAGCATAAGAAGGACAGAACTACTTGGCTTTCTCCTCCCTGTGATGCCATTTCAAACATTAAAACAAAATCTTAGTTGGAGCTCATCAAGTTGTATATGAATAAAAAGGTTGGGATAATATCTTTACCAATCCTATATCTAATAGGGGGCTAATAACCAATATATACAAAGAACTCAAGAAGTTAGACTCCAGAGAATCAAATAACCCTATTAAAAATGGAGTACAGAGCCAAACACACAATTTTCAACTGAGGAATAGTGAATGGCTGAGAAGTACCTAAAGAAATATTCAACATCCTTAGTCATCAGGGAAATGCAAATCAAAACAACCTTGAAGTTCCACCTGACACCAGTCAGAATGGCTAAGATCAAAAACTCAGGTGACAGCAGATGCTGGTGAGGAAGAGGAGAAAGAGGAACACTCCTCCATTGTCAGTGGGACTGTAAGCTGGTACAAACACTCTGGAAATCAGTCTGGCAGCTGCTCAGAAAATTTGACCTAGCATTACCTGAGGACCCAGCTATCCCTATAACTCCTGGGTATATACCCAAAAGATGCTCCAACATATAACAAGGACACATGTTCCACGATGTTCATAGTAACCTTACTTATAATAGCCAGAAGCTGGAAAGAACCCAGATGTCCTTCAACAGAGGAATGGATACAGAAAATGTGGTATATTTACACAATGGAGTACTCGACAATTAAATACAATAAATTCATGAAATTCTTAGGCAAATGGATGGAACTAGAAACTATTATCTTGAGAGAGGTAATNCTTACTTATAATAGCCAGAAGCTGGAAAGAACCCAGATGTCCTTCAACAGAGGAATGGATACAGAAAATGTGGTATATTTACACAATGGAGTACTCGACAATTAAATACAATAAATTCATGAAATTCTTAGGCAAATGGATGGAACTAGAAACTATTATCTTGAGAGAGGTAATCCAATCACAAAAGGACACACATGGTATGTACTCACTGATAAGTAGATAGATATTAGCCCCAAAGCTCAGAATATTCAAGATACAATTCACAGACCACATGAAGCTCAAGAAGGAAGACCAAACTGTGGGTGCTTCGGTTCTTCTTAGAAGGGGGAACAAAATACTCACAGGAGCAAATATGGAGTCAAGGTGTGGAGCAGAGACTGAAGGAAGGGCCATCCAGAGACAGCCCCGCCTGGGGATCCATCCCATATACAGTCACCAAAAGCAGACCATATACAGTCAGACAAAAGCAGATGCCAAGAAATACATGCTGACAGGAGCCTTATATAGCTGTCTCCTGAGAGGCTGTGCCAGAGCCTGATAAATACAGAGGTGGATACTTACAGCCAACCATTGGACTGAACATGGGGTCCCTAATGGAGGAGTTAGAGAAAGGACTGAAGGAGCTGAAGGGGCTTGCAACTCCATAAGAGCAACAACAATATCAACCCATCAGACCTCCCCAGAGCATCCAGGGACTAAATCACCAACCGAGGAGTACACACGGAGGGACCCATGGCTCCAGCCACATATATAGCAGAGGATGGCCTTGTCGGGCATCAATGAGAGGGGAGATCCTTGGTCCTGTGAAGGCTTGATGCCCCAATGTAGGGGAATGTGAGGGTGGGGAAGCAGGAGTGGGTGGGCAGGTGAACACCCTCATAGAAGCAGGGAAGGGGGGCATAGGGAATTTCCAGAGGGAAACTGGGAAAGAGGATAACATTTGAAATATAAAGACAATATCCAATAATAATAATAATAATAATAATAATAATAATAATAATAATAATAAATTATTTTAAAATCTGCAAAAAA
>BDUI01000006.1:132985-143496 GCA_002335545.1 Apodemus speciosus
GGAGAATACAAAAACAGGGATGTGGGAAGGGGTGAATAGGGGGATGGGGGGGGAGGAGAGGTAAAAAGACATATGGGACATTGGGGGGGCGAGGAAACCAGGAAAAAGGGAAATGAAATGTAAATAAAGAATATATCCAATAAAAAAAAAAGAAAAAAAAAACCAAAACATTTTTGAGCTGTGGAGATAGTGAGCTGGTCCTGGGGGAAGATATGATCACTCCCTCAGAGTTTGCCTGCCTGTGTGCAGTGCAGCAGGAAGCTACCAAAAAAATGAGTTGCCAGTAAAGCTACAGCAAAAAGAGAGAGGCCCTTGAGGAGGAGCTGACTTCTCGGCCTCAGACTGAGTGACAAACCTAGCATGAAACAAATGACATCATAACCAAAAGACTTCCGGGATGAGTGCAACCACTTCTGGGATGATTGCGGGAGGCAGATTGCTTTCCAAGTCTGGTAGGTCCTTCTTCTTCTCCACTACCTCTTCTTTCTCAGTTTTCACTCTAGCCTCCGTGATTTTTCCCATGCAACCTAGATGTACTAATGTATGCAACATAGATAATCTGGCAACTGAAATTTTTTAAAAAAAATCAGAACTCAGGGGTTAATAAGGTGAATGCCAGCTGTAATTCAAAAAGCCAGAGGGTTAATAATGCTCCAAATGTGCTGGGTGTTCTGAAGGGTATGAATAAGGTCAAACGTTGTCCACTGAAAGGTCACCAGGTGGTAGGCCCATTCAAGAGAGGAAGAGACAGAGTCTGTGTCAGGATCTAGTGTCTTTGAATATCTAGTACACTAAAGCAGAAGTTGCATTGCAGGATGATTGCTTTGACAATGAAAATAGATCTTTGGAGTGATCTCCATTTTTCTAGTCCAGAAACTCCGAGGTTTTAATGTCACATTTTCCCAACAGGAAGTTAGTTAGATCTGAGGGAAGGACCAATGATTTAAAGGCAGTTATCCAAGGTATCAGAAGCAAAAGCTGTGCCTACACTCGGAAGGACAGATGCAGACATACTTTGTGTATCCTTTAGTGCCTTTCAGAGAATCACAACCTCCATTAGGTTAATTAAGCCACACCCTGGGGCCTATCTGTCCCTGGGATGAGGAAGGCATTTAAAAATATAGTGTCTGGTTTTGGAAGATCTGGCAGTTAACTGGCTATGGAAGAAAGCTGAATCTATATTTCCCCTTTATGTTAGTGCTATTAAAAATAGAATATTATGCTTCAGTGATTTTCCTAAACAATTTTGGTTTCCTACTTAAGCACCATTGAGTCTTGTAAGTTGGCATGATATAGTTATTTTGGCTTTTAGCAACTTAGAGATTTTCAATGAACAATAGATGTTTTCATAAGATAGTCATCGTTCTGGTCATATAGGACTGAACTTTCTAAAACTTCCTGAGGTAATACATTATTTTGACTGCCAAGTGCCACAGGTAGAAGTAGGCTATTGGTGAATGTCTTAGTTAGGGTTTTACTGCTATGAACAGACACCATGACCAAGGCAATTCTTATAAGGACAACATTTAATTGGGGCTACCTCACAGATTCAGAGGTTCAGTCCATTATCATCAAGTTGAGAGCATGGCAGCATCAAGGCAGACCTGGTGCAGGAGGAGCTGAGGGGGTCTACATCTTCCTCTGAAGGCAGATAAGAGAAAACAGGTTTCCAGGAAGCTAGGGCTAGGGTATTAAAGCCTACGCCCACAGTGACACATATACTCCAACAAGGCCACACCTACTACAAAAGGCCACACCTTACTAATAGTGCCTCTCCCTGGGCCAAGCATGTATAAACCATCACAGGGAGTTTTATACACACTGGCATTGTACACTCACATGCCTGCAATATTTCCTTTGTTCTCTAGTACATCTGCACCCTATTTTTTTTGTAAATAGGTTGCACAAGAAATGAATCTTTTGAAAAAATAATTTTTGAAAGAAAGTCAATGAAGTTATTGTTGCCTTGTCTACATGATGATTGGACCTTTTTTTCTGATCTCTTTTCTCAAATATGAGAAAGTGATCTACTTAGCAAAAATGTTATTTCAAATGTTAGTTTTCTAAGGGTGGGGGCAACATTACTGAAGATGAAGGGAAAAGTGGTGCATGGATATGGGCACCCTTGGGATTTTGAAATGAACATCATTATTATTATTATTATTATTATTATTATTATTATTATTATTATTATTATTCCAAAATATCCGCACACAGGAACTTAGTTCATTATTTTAGCATGGTGATTTTGTTTGGTTTTAGTCTCTGTTTCTGTCTCTGTCTCTGTCTCCCCCCCCCTCTCTCTCTCTGTGTGTGTGTGTGTGTGTGTGTGTGTGTGTGTGTGTGTGTGTGATGTGGGTGAAGTGGGTCTTGGTATCAAATGCCGGGCCTTATGTATGTTAGGCAAATGCTATGCCACTGAGCACCATTCATCCTTAGCATGAGATTTTTATTCAGGTTTGACTCATTTGATTCACCATTTGATGATTTCTGAATAAGATTGATAGTGGTAGTCCAACACACACACACACACACACACACACACACAAGTGCACACACAACTTTGAATTCTGCCATCCCATCAGTTTGTTTTCTACTTAGAAAAACAAAAGAACAAACATCAAAAGACTGAAAACAAGCAACTTAAATACACATCCAAGACACCGATGTTTTCAAAGGCAAAAGAAGCAATGGTGCAGAGTAGGGTATCAGTTGCATCTCAAACCATACACCACACATTTAGTATTAACTCGATGGGAGAACAAAAAGTCAACTACAATGCTTTGAAAAATCGCCATAGGGAAAATGGATCCGATGAGCTTTCCTTAAAACAAGAAGGAATGGCTTCCCTCATTTTCAAGTGGTAGTAGGGAAAGACCTGAAATCAGGGGGTTTATGGCAGAATGCAGGAGTTTGTGCTCCGTAGCAGACGACATAATGTCTGCCTCTGGATGCTCCATGTGAGGATGACCCAGCGATGGACAGATGGAGACACATCTTTCACGGCCTTTCCTTCGATGACTAGTGCACAGTGAGATAGAGGGATTCTCCTGCCCACCCATAATAAGATCTGTAGAAATAATTCAAAGGGCTGAAAGATAATTTACTGTGTTCTCTAAACTTACTTTCTTCGTGGTCCCTTTCTACTTTCTATAAGCACTAGGTACTCTCCAAGTGAATTAGTTCTACCTTAAAGTAATTCTGCTTTTAATTCTTCTAATCTATCAACAAGGCTTTACATGAACTCGGATAGAAATTAATGTTCTTGATTTCTTGCTGGCTTTTCTTTTAAGACTTTGCTGTCCTGGGCTTATTCTTCTGCACCCGTTTGTATGACCTTTTCCTCATCTTTAATACCCGCTTCTTTTCCTCCTCTCTGTTGGTCCTGAGATGAGTATTATAGAAGACAGAATTCTAGAATATCTATTTTCATACTATCTTTAAAGTTTATTATAGAATCCCGTGCTTTGAAAAAAATATAGCCTCAGCAACATGACTTGAAATATCCAGGCAAATACTTCCCTTGGAAAGGGAATTTTACTTTATGTTTGAAAAGTTATAGACCTTAAAGTGAATCTTTAGAGTTGGGACAAACAGGAATTGCTAAATGATTCAGCCCATCCACAGTAAATTGCAGGACGAGAGGATGCTTGAGTGAGTTAGGAAGCCAGGCATATCGCTAGCTGACTCCGGAGTAGAATCTGCTCTGGTTCAAGGACAAAATAGAGATAATGTGATATCAAGCCTACACGTTAGCCTTAAACAATAAAAGAAATGCAAACCTAAGCATTTTTGCTTCAATAGAGCCACATCGAAGGAGGCCATGACCATGTTTCAGAAAGGCAACGAAGTGTTTTTGAATTATGTGTGCCTTTCAGATATGAACCAACTGCCACACCAACCCGCCAGTTCTTTTCCTTTTCAGCACTCTGAGAGTAGAGCTGTGCTCATGGGGAAATACACAGTGTGCCGTCCAAGGAGAGCAACCATCTCCGGAGCCGGAGCTGTAATCAAAGGGGCTGATAGACATAAGTACTGGTTTAGACAGAGAACTGAAAACCTGCTCCATTCTTACCAAATTATCCAAGCAACTATAGCAGAATCACATAAGAACATCTCAGTATCTACCATTCTCAAATTAGCAACATTTTCTATTACAAATTGCCATGGCTTATCTTTTTTAAAAAATTTTATTGGTTATTTTATTTATTTATATTTCAAATGTTATCCCCCTTCCCAGTTAAACTCCCATCCCCTCCCCATCCTCCCTGCCCCCTTTTGAGGGTGCTCCCCCATCCACCCACCCACCTCATCTTGTATTCACCTTGTATTTTTAACCTACATAGATAGGAAAGTGTATTTAAAGGCACAAATGAATCAAGTTTACATCATGAAGCAAAGTTTTCAGTAACAACTAGACACAGAAACTCTATTTTTGAAAAGTAAATGTTAGCTCAGCAAGGTAGGTCACACCTCTAATCCTAGCACTTGGGAGGCGGAAACACAAGGATCACTACTACAAGTTTCAGGTCAGCCATAGTGTGTTCAAGGCCACCTTGGGGTACAGTCTGAGACCTTGTCTCAAAAAAAAAATAATTAAGAAAAGTAAATGATTAATGGGAATTACACAACAGGTATCATAAAATGTTTTACAGTTAGGAAACAGGGCAGGCTGGCTGGGAAGATGGCTCAGTGAGCAAAGTGTATGCCACACAAGTGTGAGGGCCTGAGTTGATCTCCCACACCCATGTAAAGAGCTAGACATGATGGCATATGCCCATAATCTGGCCCATAATGGGATGGCATAATCCCATTACTGGGAAACCGAGAGAACAGGGTGTCAGGGGTTGGCTGGCCGGCCRGCCGGCCAGTCTAGGTACATGGTGAGCTCCAGGCTCAGAGTGTGACCTTGTTTCAAAAAAGGGGAGGATGGAAATGGGACATAAGAAAACTTCTGACATTGACCTCTAACCTCCACATAATCTGGCATGAATATGAGAGGGAGCAAGGGAAGGTGTTCTAAGTTTCGAAACGTTTTCAGAAAGCAAACAATGCCATTTCAAGTCAAGGATACGAAGAAGGTCTGGTGTGTTGAATAAAGGTTGGTGAAAGAAATGAAGTTTAAAAATGTACAGAGAGCAGAGAGTAAGGGAAGGTGAGTGGTTCTCAGAAGCAAAGTACTAACGAAAGACAGATACAGCATCACCATAAACACAGCAAGAGAACATTTGGGAAACTAACGGAACATCTGTCAAAACTAGCTCTTTCCTTACTTCTTTAAAATGGCTGATTGACAGGAGTCAATATAACCAAAGTCATTTTACAAGAAGCCAGTAAGTGCATCCAGTACTTGAGAAAAAACTACAAATAAAAGGGTTAATAAATAGGACAGAGAAACAATTACATATACTTGTGTTTATGTCTACAGATTTGTGTGAAAATCTCAATAATGGTTTAATTTTTTTAAAACTGTAAACCAAATGATAGAACTCAGAAGTCTGAAGCTAAACCAATAATCAAGAAGCAGCAGAACAACCCAAATGATTCTCCTTCTAGGATCTCAAGGTAAAAATGACCAGAGAACTTGGGTCATATCCTCCAACACTGAATTCATGAAGGCTATGCACTCCCCATTGATTCCTATTCAGTTGGTTAAGAAAAGCATGCCCAGCCGATTACCAGCAAACCTAACTTTTACTAAATTCATGTCAAGCTCCATATACGTCTCACAAAATCCAGGGTTTAATTTACAATCTAAAAAGACAGCAATATCATCAAATACTTTGCAATGCATAATTATTATTTAATAAACTTTCATGACACTGAATAGATGCCAAGAAAATAAAAGGATTGGGCCTTGGTTTTGATCTGACATAGTGTGTGCAATAAATAGCCCCGCCACTTCATTTTGGTCATGCATTACCTGATAACACCCAGTGACAATGAATTCAGTACAAAAGGAGAAACTTAAGTCTTGCCACAGCACATCTTAGAATTTGACGAATGAGCCAGGAATAAAGCTTAGTGATCCACAGTGAAAGGAGTGATAATAGAAAAATTATATGGAATGGAGCTAAATCCTGTGTGAGTTCCCTTTTTGTTAATAGCTAAGTTATGCAAGGACTCTTATAAGTTACTGGAACACATCTTACACCCGTATTTTATGGACTGTGGTGGTTTGAATACAAATGGCCCATATAGGCTCATATATATGAATGCTTAGTCATCAGAGAGTGGCACTATTTGAAAAGGGTTAGGAGGTGTAGTCCTGATAAAGAAGGTGTGACCTTGTTGGAGGAAGGGTGTCACTGGGGGTGGACTTTGAGGTTTCGAGAGCCCATGCCAGGCCCAGGTGTTCCCACTCCACAGCCCTCAATCCCTCACCTCCAACTATGAATCAGAATGCAGCTCTTAGCTATTTCTCCAGCACCTGACTGCACACTGCCATGCTCCCCACCATGATGATAATGGAATAAACCTCTGAAGCTCTGAGCCAGCCCCCAATCAAATGTCTTCTATTATAAGAGTTGCTTAGGTCATGGTATCTCTTCATAGCAACAGAACACTAACTAAGACATGCACAAAGGGAACACTTGACCCCTTTGAAATTTCTTATTCAAATGCTATGGATGGGTAGAGTAGCTCTAGGGGAAATGAGTGGGAAGCACAAAGGAAACATCTTTAAGGTTGGAATTTGGAGACTTTTGCAGGACTCGGAGATGCTTTGGAAATCCTCATGGGAAGACTAATTTAAAAGACCCCTTGGATTCTTACTATGTGCACCTCTACAAATGTCACACAGTAAGGAAAGGTGAAAAAAAATGCCCAGCATAGTGGCTCATCCCACAATGCCAGTGCTTTGGATACTGAGGCAGGAGGATAATCGTGAAGCTAGACTAGTCTACAGAAAGAGTTCCAGGCCAGCATGGAGCTACAGGGATCGAGACCTTGGATTTAAAAAAAAGCCCAAAACAATGCAACAAAAAATGGAAATAATTCAGTGAATATATATTACTAGAAAGAGTTAGAAAGATCTAGATGGGACTTTCTAAAAATCTAGGTGGTTTTACACCTTTTTCAACTCACTTCCTTCAGTGCAGTATTGGAAGCTGATTGCAAAATAAGAATATAAAAAGCCTTATTCCACAGTAAAGATAGATAAATGACAACTATAAAATATGGAAATCTAATGCCATGATTAGGATCATTCTATAACTATTTTAATATTAGGCTAGTTTAATTCAAAGTATGCAAAATGGGCAATAAGCTGAGGTTGGGAAAAACTTAGGAAACTCTGAAGAGACAGCACAATTGAATAACTGGAAAGAGAGACAGTAATGGAGTGTCCAGAATCAGAATAAATTATCCATTTATTAAAATGAAATAGTAATATCTTTAAAATGATAAATTCCTGAAATAACTAGACAAAAAGAAGCAATCAATAATTCTAACCTTAACCTTCACAGGAATCGCAAGAAAATATCCTTAATTATCTTCCAAGTAGTCCTTCATAATACTTTTCAGAATCCATGGCAAATTCACACGTGAGAATTCTATAACAGGTAATGACCAATCGTTCCTGATAAACCCATGTAATTCATTACTCCCCAAAGCAGTGATAAGGAAAGCTGATAAAGAAACAATTCACATATACCAGGAACATCAGGAGATCTTAGACATTTTCAACTTTGGTGGGGAAGGGCACTTAAGATTGAACTGAGGGCTATCACACATGCTACATAAACCCTCTACTGGTGAACTATAATCCCAAGCTTCTAAGTTTCAAAATTCTTGGAATTTTTGGCATAACAAACATTTACTCTCTCCACAAAACATTTTTACTGTTACGTGGAAAGTTAAATGCTATGTTTGTTTAACCACAAGCATGACAAGTATGATAGCATTGTATTCCTTGTATTTCTATAACAAACAAATAATGATTCTTAGTTAAGACTACATTTGTTAAACTCAGAACAAACCATATTATACCAAAATTGACATAAAAATCAATACTAGGAAATGAAGTATAAAAAGTCCAGGTATACTGAAAACTTCTTGAACTAAATCATCTAAATCATAGCAATTTTTCTTAGACTTTAAGTTCTCAATTGTGTACGTCCATGGAGGTGGATGTGTGCGCACACTAGTGTGTGTGTGTGTGTGTGTGTGTGTGTGTGTGTGTGTGTATACTGTGGCCAAGACTAAAGTTTAATATCTTTATGGGTCATCCTTATTATAAAAGTAGCCAAAGAAAGTGTTCCTTTTCCCTATGCATACCATAAAGAATACAGAGCACTTCTCTATGGTAGCAGATACSTTGGAAACAAACAAACAGTGCATTTAATCACAAACCAAATTGACATTCACAAATAAATTTTTTTTTTAAAAAAAAACAAAGCTTATTTCTAGGTGCTAAAGTTATATGCTAATACTTCAATTCGCACCTTTATGAAAAAAAAAGATCAATATATCATGAGTGATGACAGTCGGATAAGCCAAAGAGGTTGATGAAAAGAGACTGTGATAGCCAAATTTCAGATGAATGAAGCACACAGGGGAACCTAGGGACTTAGAGGAAGGGAGACTTCAGCTTATGACAAACAATTGAAAGCAATAGGCCTAAAGCACTGTACCTTGGGGTGGGGCTGGATTACAGTCCAAGTCTCCATGGTACTTAAATTCAAAGATGCAGTTTACAAGTGTGGAAACAACCAAGAAACCCCTACCTACCACAATGTAAAGATTAAAGTCCAAGTAGACAGCTTTTTAGGATGAGATGGATGAATAAAATGGTGTCCATCTAAAACCAAAACAAAAGCAACATGACTCCATCAATATATGATTAACACTGCTTTTGTTTGTCCAGTGCAAGAGATTGAACCCTAGGCCTTGTGCACCCTGGGCAATCACTCTACCACTGGGGAACATCACCAACAGTCAAGCTTATATTGCATAGTGACAAATATTATGTTGCTCAGATTATTTATTGTTTTAAAATCTCTTACAAAAATTTAAATCATTTGTTGACAATGCGGGCAGGCAGTGAGAGCAAGAGTTCCCGGGTACCACTTTCATAAAGAGAGTCTAGGAACCAGTTAAAATGCAAGATGATCAACTGTGCACCCAAAGTCAGGAGCCTTTCTGGGCTTCAAATAATCAAAATCATTCAACATTTTGGCTGCGACATATGGGAATTTTAAAAATGAAAGGTATCAGAGATGGAGATGTGGCGTGGTGTAGAATGTTTATCTAGGTTGCATGAAGCCTCAGATTTGATGCTGCGGTCTACACAAACCATCCATGGTAATGCATACCTGTAATCCCAGAACGCTGAAGCAGGAAGATAAAAAGTTCAAAGTTAGCCTTAGTACAGTGTGATTTCAAGGACATCCTGGCTTACATGTGAAATTATCTTCAACAACAACAACAACAACCACAACCACAACAAAAAGATGTTAGGCTTCAAAGTGTTCGAGGGTAAATGAAGAGTAGAAGATCCTAAGGAATAGGTGCAGATGCTCAGACCTTAAACAGAAACCACGAAAGAGCAATTAATGATTCCTGCAATGATGGGATTAAGGAATAACATTACTTTCTAAACAAATGAAGTTCTAGGCAAACAAAACTCAATGCTTAATGTCAGCTCTAAACTGGATGAACAGTTTGTTATCTATTACTGAAGTAGTTGCATAAATGGCAGTTGTGATTCTGACAGATGCTGGAAATCAAATTATGACAGGATTACCTCAAGGAAGAGAAAGAAGGCAGCCTCCTGGGGTTCGCCATAAAAGTGTCTGAGAGCGTGAACACTGAGCCATCGCAGACAGAGGCGCATCCCGCCCCTTCACTGCCCACCGCACCATTTTGCAAAGAATTAACGACCACCGTGTATCACTTTTAGTCTTTCTACCTTTCCTGTGTAAACAGTCCCACGCTCTATAGAAGTAGATACCAGGTTGCCTAGGAACAAATAAATTGACAACCAAGCACACAGACCAGGGAAGCAGAGCACGAGGTGACAGGAAAGTTCTGTTGACTTGTTGCATATTATATGAAATTTGCCACATTTTAGAGAAGACATGCATGTTTACTTTAAAGAATGGATGGCTGCCGTGCTGCTTACTTTCGTGATCCTGAGACAATCAAACTTTCTATGATCTGTCCAGGCATTCATCAAAACATTCAAAGGACCTTGGGAAAAGGCCTGGTTAGGGCTGAGTTAGAGCATTCGCTGTGCAAGAACACACAAGGACCTGGGTTATCATTCCCTGCAGCCAAGCAAATGCTGGTCCTTGTGGCATCTGTAAGCCCAGCACTAGGAAGGTCTGGGATGGTGAAGACAGACAGATCTCTAGAACTTGCTGGCAGGCTTGCCCAGTTTACCAGTGAGCTCGGTTCAGAGAGACCCTGTCTCATAACATGAGGTGGCAAGCGGTGGAAAAGGTATCAGTATTGTATCAGTATTGATACCTCTAGACTGCCCATAGGTATGTACCTGCACAAACACACGC
>BDUI01000006.1:143544-158357 GCA_002335545.1 Apodemus speciosus
CTCTCTCCCTCCCTCTCCCTCTCCCCCCCTCCTCTCTCTCTCTCTCACACACACACATCTCTCTCACACACACACAGAGAGAGAGAAACAGCTTGGTCAAATCCTCCGCATAATGTAGGGGGGTCTCATTTCTTAATTAAAAGGCGAATGTATTTTATTAACATCTTTTTCCTAACCATGTGGAGGTACTCCTTCGTTGCTGGTCCCCATAACCTTGTGCACCATTGCGACTGAGGTCATTACCAGTGTTCCTTCTACTTCAACGATGTTCATGTATCTGTTGCCAGGTCAGATTTAATGAGCTTAATAATCAGCAAATTTACCTCAAATAGGCCTCAGATTTATTTTTTTCCTTGTGAGAACTTTAAAAGAAAGATTCTTAAGCCATAAAGATTCCTATAGCCATTTTTCATGTTGAGGCAACATTTGAAAAAAAAAATCTTCTTTAACATTTAATCAGTGTAACGGTCACTTATAACTTAATTGGTCCCTGGAATACATTACAGTGTATTCCAAATTCCTATCCGCAGTTAATTTCTTTTAGTTGTTATTCATTTAAGGCTCAGTCAACACACTTCACAAATGTTATTCTTGTTTCTGCTCTGCTGATGGGGCCCACGTCTGCAGCACTGGTGTGCAGACATGAATGGAGCTCCACCACACTTCTAGCAACTAATTGAGCTTGTAAGTAATGTAAATAAAAGAAAAGAACATTAAGAATTACTTTAGAAGCTGAGCTGAGAAACAATGAAGAGGGGAGTGTGGCCAGCTAGGCCCTCCGGGGCTCTGTATGAGCTGTGGGCTCGAGGAAGGGTGGGTCACCTACATCGGCAGTAACGAATGGAGAGACGCGTAAAACCGCTCGGCATAATTTGCTGAAGATGAATATACTTGTCTGCAGTGTTCTGGGGCTTAATCATTTTTATTACTATGTCTGTTCTGTCGATGGTGCTTAGGTGCCAGCTTGACAGAAAATGAGTTCTGCCTTCCAGATGTCCTTCTTGCCAGGGGTTTGAGGAACAGAATATTCTTTCCGTGACACACGGTGGATGCAGATAGAGTCTCCCAAATCACCATGTCATAAATTCCTCTCTCTCCATCATTCGTTTGCACCCTTAGGTCTTTCTGACCATTTGATGACTTTCGGATCTCACTCTCTTCGAATTCCCATTTTCTTTTATTGTTCTTCTAAGGCGGCCGCTTCTGCTCTGGAAGGGCAAAATCTCACCCGGCTCATCCCATCCATCTCTCTCCACGCTCCTGCTACCTCTATATTGCTTTACGGCCCTTCACTGCCTGCATCACCTCCTAATTTAATAGCATCTGTGAGCTTCATTAACATGCTTTTTTACTCCGTTTTCTACATCATTAATGCGGCAGCCATATAAGACAGGACTTAACGCTGATCCTCACTGCACCTAGACACATTCCTCTGCCTGATACATTGCCATTTATCGTTTATCAATACTTTTTATGGTTCTCTCGCCAGTTTTGAGTCCATGTGACTCTGCTTATATCCAGGATAATTTGAATTAATTGTGCACAGATGTCAAGAGGCACTGCATCAAACGCTCCACTGAATTTGAGAAACACTATGTCTACCATAGTTTTAGGTTTACAGATATTAGCTGCATCTAAAAAGCTTACAATTTCAGATCTTTATCATTCTAGTTGGTTCTGTGTATTTACTTATCTTTTAATATTTGCGCCGTTGTTTCCTTGTGATGAATACAAATAAAATAATTATCTTTTTTTTTGTAGTTCTCGGCACACACATGGGCATGTTCGTGCTCACGTAGAGGCCATAGTGGGCTTCCAGTTTCAGTTCTCAGGAACTGTCCACCTTGACTGTTGAGACAGGATCACTGAGGCCTGAAACTGAGCCCCTGACTTGCACCATACACAAAAACTATGTGGATTAAAGAATTACATGTAAGTGCAGGGGCACAGTTTATGAAGTCTTATTTCATGACGATTGCTTAGATGCAACACCGGAAGCAGGAGCAGTCAAAAAGTGCTGTCCGTAGAAGAAAGAGGAAAAGACAATTCGAAGGATTAGAGAAAATATCTGTGACTCATATACCTATGTAAAGGGTAGCATCCACAGCATATTAAGCTCAACAGCAAAAGCCAACATGAAGGGGCCAAGGAGATGGGTCCACAGGTCACCATGCTCAACTTGAGCAGAGACCTGAATCCATGTTTGGATCCGTACCAGCAATGCTAGGGGTGAACGGAGGTGACAGAAGGATTGCTAGAGCTTGCTGACCAGCTAGCTTGGCCAACCCCTGTGAGGAGATTCAGTAAGAGATTCACACGAAGGGAATAAGGTCAAGAGAAATAGAAGAAAAATACTTGGTGTCCTCCTCTGGCCTCTATATGTGCATGGACAGGCCCACATATTCAACCACACATGTTTACAAATGGATACAACATACACAGACTGTAGAGAGAATCTCTTACGTACTGTGTGGAAGCATTTGCCTGTCAATAAAAAGCTGACAGCCTATTTGATAAGGCGGGAAACAGAAGATGGGATATTCAACAGAGAGGATTCTGGGAAAGAGTCCAGAGCAGGAAAATTTCCCCTGGACCTCTGAGGAAGACGGTCACGTGAAACTGAGTGAGGAAGCTAGCCTTATGGCAGACTTAGACTAGTTTAAACTGGATAACTGAGTTGCTAGCTAGAGAGAATGAGCCAAAACTTACAGACTAGGCATTTATTCATAAATAATTAAGTCTCAGAGTCATTATTTTGAAAGCAGAGGCCTGGTAGAAAAGTTTGTGGTTACACAGACAGACACACACACACACACACACACACACACACACACACACACAAAATAAAAACAGGCAAGTTATACAAATAATATTTCTCAATAAAAGATATATAAATGGGTGGCAAGAACCAAAAACATGAATAGCATCAAATGGCCACTATGAAAAAGCTAGAAAGTTTAAGACCCTTAGAATAATACAAATAATTAGAGGCCTGCACATTTCAGATGAGCGTGACACCATCATTACACTGTAAGTGAGGCTATAACACTCTGGTGTAGTCTGAAAGTGGGAACCTGGGTATTGTAATCCCTACGGCAACAGAAAACAATGAAGATACGGGTGATTTGTAAAATGCCGAGGGAGGGGATAAAAAGGGAAGGAAGAACCAGCACCCAGCTGCCTCAAAAGAAAACGGGGAAAGAGAACAAAGAAATATAACACAGAGCACACATAATGAAACTCAAGACGGTGAGCTCAGGGCTAGAGGCAGAAGGACCTCTGGCTTCCAGGCCAGCCTGGTCTACAGAGTGAGTTCCTCTGTGGAAGCTCACTGAAGGCTGTTGTGCCTTCGCTGCCATGATGGGCTTCTTGTCTTTGGTAAGCTAAAATAAACCCGCCCTCCCTGGAGCTGCTTTGATAGTGTATTTGGCAGTAGCAATGTATGCAGTAACTCAGGCAGGACCCTTCTCTCATTCCTTCACAAATATTTTTACAAAACCACACCTGCTTCACTTGTTAAGACTGCTACTCTGAACTGAACATGGAAAATATCTTTTTTACTGCTTTATGTTTTGAGAGAAAGGCTGTGTATTTTAAAGTCACGTATAATAATGCTGTCAATTTACTTTTGGCCCTTGGATAAAAATCACCTATAAAAGCAGCTATAATTAGCGTAGCACTTGCATTTGTGATATGCCTCAGGTAAAACTGATATTCATAGGTGTTTGTCACTTTTAGTTCTGATAATTCAAGAACTTTATAGCAGTAGCAAAAACAAGCTGGAGGAAGAATTTCACAATCAAAGTTTCTTAAAAACTGGACAAAGATCAGAATGGACGTTAGTTTGCCTAACAAGCAGATGACAGAGAGATAAAACACAGTGCCAAAGATACCCTAAATCTCCTCCTTATGAAGATTAACAAATGCTCCGTCCTGCAGAATAACAGCGATAGGAGTCTTTGTTAGGAGAACATCAATTTTGTTTAGGCATTCATACTTCATAAAAGGATGCAACCCATACCTCAGGGACAATTTGTGATTCATGTAAGCTTCTGCCTGGAAAATTCATGAGCTCTTTCTCCTCATCAGTAGTAATTAAGAGGTAGGGATGTGACCCCGTGAATAAGTTACAAAGAGAAGTATGCCGGAGGGCTGCCGAGAAAGGTTTCTTTACTCTTAAAGAGAATCAAACAGGAAGAATGTTGTTTTCTGTTGCTGGATGCTGTTCTGAAGACACACTGAACAGGCCATCTTGTGAAAGACCCGTCGCCTGAAACAAGGGCAAGTGCTTTTAGTACTTAGTGACAGTCTGGATCCCTGCAATATCACTAAACAATAGAAAAACAAAACAAAACCCACACACTGATGTGGGAACTGTCTTATACTGAAATTGCTCCTATTGTGGGGGGAGGTTTCTGGGGATCAAACCAAGGGCCTCAGAGCGAGCACTAGGTAAGAATTCTACCACTGAGGTATACCTTCTCCCTCCAAACCTCTTATTAAAAAACAAGTTTTCCAAATTTTAAAATAAACGTTGAGGATTATGCCAGGACCCATCCTAACTACCATCACCCACAGATTCCTTTTGAATCCATCCAATCTTTTCACCCACCCAGAATTCTCACAGCCTTCTCCAGAGTCTAGTCTAATGAGTCAACTTGACCCTCCCCACTCTGTACTCACCCCCAACCTATTCCATATCTCATGCTAAGGCCTAATCTAGCTATCCCTGTTTGTGCCAAAACCAATCTCTAGGCTTCTGCCATCCTGTCTAGTCCCTCCATCCCAATACATAGGCCTCTCTCATGCCATATCCAACCTTTGCACCCTGCCAGATCCACCCCAATATTCCAGGCTTGAGCAAGAAGGCATATCCTGTATACCAGCCCAGTCTCCTCTGTTCATTGGATATCATTCCTTCCCAAATATTCCAACCTCTAGGACCATCTCCATACATCCTCTCTCCTATCCTGCCTGCTTTGTCCATACCATACTTAGAACTAGCAAAAGAAGTCCACATACCCAGAATTCATTGCAAAGTACAAAGAACATGATAGATCATGCCAGTATTGTCTCTCCAAAATCTACCAGTCCTATAAGAGTATTTGCCATGAGAACTACCTAGATGAACACCGGGATACAGACTTAAAAGAACAATTATAAAGCTCATCAAAGAAGTCAAGGAATATAAAGAAAACACAATAAAACAACCCAATCAGATTAAGAAGAAAGAACTTGAGGACAATAAAGGCCCAAGTAACACCCCCAAAAGACAAATATAAGGCTGACAGAAATAACAAAGGCAATGCAGGATTTGAGGATGGAATTCAATAAAGAAATAGAAACACTGGAGAAGACTCAGCTAAAGACAAGGGAGACTTGCAAAACCCAAGTACTTAACCAGGAATCTCAAAGCAAAGTTGGAAAGTAGGAACCAAGTACAAACTAAGGAAATACACACACACATGCAGACACAAGTGGCACCCAGAGCACCAAATAGACAAGACCAGGGAAGAAAAATCCCACAGCGTGTCATAGAACATTGAGCATACAGGACAAAGTGTACTTAACACTGTAAGAGAAAAACACACTAGTCACATCGTGCAACAAAACTTTCTCTTTCAAGAACTTTTCTACCGAGTAGGGGAGAGAAACTGGAGAGAGAAAGCACACACGTCTACTCACCACAGATAGGGATCACCATATGACAAATCGAAGAATGGAGACTACCAAAATCCAACTTGGTGAGCCAATGAGTTTTTTTGGGGTTACTTACAGGAATATAGGTGAGGGGTTAGTTGGAGGAGCAAAAATGACTCAAAGACAAGCTGCATCACCAAAGCCCACCCATGGGTGACAGCTCACAAGAGCTGGAACCTAGAGCACACTTCACAGCCTGCAGGTAGCATGACAGGTTGAAGAGTATCCTTTCTAAGTGATTCAGGTGATCGAAACCTCTTCCAGGCAGCTCAGACAGTTTCTTCTAGGCAGTCGGTTTGGTCCCAGAGCCTCCTTTGCACATTGGCTTTCTTGAGAAGGACTCTCAGCTTTTATTGCATATTCCAGTAGGGAGGGGCTTAAAGAATCTGTTCAGTTTCAGAAAGTTCCTGAAGTTATTTTGAGTTGTTTATTTTCCTGTTAAAGAGTTTCTGTGCAGGATAAAATATTTCAATCTTGGAGGAAACTGTTATATAACTCACATATAAAGCAAAACTTATACAGAATAACAGATGATTTCTCAAAGGAAACTGTGAAAGCCAAAAGAGCCTAGGGCAACATACTCGAAGTCCTAAAGGACCATGCTGGCCAGCCTAGATTAATATACCCAGAAAAACTATCCACCATAACTGAAAAGAAAAAGATTTCCTAAAATCTGTATAGCTATCAAACCAAACCTAAATTATAGGAAGCAGTCAGTATCTTAGGATATAGAGAGAAGTAAGCATAGCCAAGAGACTATGGGAAGAAATACAAAGCCATAGTTATTAATACACAAAGTACCACTGATAACACAAATATCAAAATTCACATGGTTGACTAAAATTAATATATGTATTTCAATAATAACTTTAAATGGCCCCTATTCTCCAGTAAAAATTAAAAATAGCCTGACAGAACAAATCCAAAACAAAAGCCACCTACTTGTTGTCTACAAGAACATCTTAGTTTTAAAGATAGGTACCACCTTCAGTTGAAAACGAGGACAAAAATTCTCCAGTAAAATGGTACTTGGAAGTAAGAAGGCATCACTACCCAAATATCTGACAGAATAGACTTCAAAATAAAACTATTAAGAAGAGATGAAGAAGTACATTTCCCTTTAATCAAGAGAACAGTTAGCAAAAACACATTGCTATCCTAAACATATATACACTAAACCCTGGTTCACCTGATTTCATTAAAAAAAAAGTGCTGGATTTAAATACACAGATTAGCATCAATCCATTATAGTAAGTGATTTCATTACCATACTTTTTTCCAATAGACATGTCATCTGGACAAAAACTAAACAGAGAAACATGAGAATTAATTGTCATCATACATCATACATACACATCTATTGACTATTCCACTCAAACACCAAAGAATACACATTCAATTTAACAACACCCAAAAGCTTTTCTAAAATAGACCAGAGCCTGGTTTTTACAAATTTAAAAGTATTAAAATAATTTCTTATATTCTATCTGACTACAATGCAATAAACCATAAAATTGTCAGTAAACAAATCTCTAGTAAATACACAAACTCCTAAGAGATTAAGCAACTAATTATTGAATGGGTCAAAGAAGAAAGAAATAAAAAACTTCTTGGAACTAAATGAAAATGAAATACAACCCAAGCACACCTTCAGGACACAAAGGCAGCTGTCCCCTAAAGGCTTTAAATTAGGGTTCTAAATGCCTATATTAGAAAATCAGAAAGAGCACAAATAAATGGTTGAATGATATAATTCAAAACAAGCAACAGCACATGTTGGAGGAGGGTATGGGATAAAGGGACCTTCATTTACTGTCAGTGGGGCTGCATACTGGTGCAGCCACTGTGGACACTATGACATGGCTGTAGCACTCTTTGGCATATGTCACAGACTCAACATCACACTTCACAGATACTTGTTTGGCCCTGTTCATTGTTGCTCTATTCCCATAACTAGGAAATGGAAACAACCTAAATGCCCTTCAATTGATGAATGGAGAATGGAAATGGATAATAAAAATTCCATAATATAATATGGAATACTGTTCAGTTTTAAGGAAAAATCATGAATTTTGCAGGTAATGGATGGGACCAGAAAAGATAATCCTGAATGCAGAAACCCAGACACAAAAAGACAAATATCCTATGTTCTCTCTCGTAGGAGGGTCCTAGTTACAAATCTTCAGATGTGAGTGCAAACCCTGGAATAAGTGTAGAAACCAGGAAAGTAAAAATGGATCATTGCTGGGGTAAGTAGATGGAAAAAAATTAAGATGGGAATAGAAGAGTTTGGTGAATATGCTTGGTTCGTGGAAGTGGCTCTATTAAGAAGTGTGGCCTTGTTGGAGAATATATAGCCTTGTTAGAGAAAGTGTGTCACTGTGGAGACGGGGTTTTAAGGTCTCATATATATGCTCAAGTCTAGCTACTGTGATCCAGAGCCTCTTCTTGTCTGCCTAAAGAAGATAATCCCCTTCTGTTCCCTTCAGATCAAGATGTCTGCCTGCACACTACCATGCTTCTCAACTTGACGATAATGGACTGAACCTCTGAAACTGTAAGCCAGCCCCAATGAAATATTTGCCTTTTTAAGAGTTGCCTTGCTCATGGTGTCTCTTCATAGCAATGAATCAATGAAGACAAATGATATAAATAATCTGATCATGGTGAAAAGGAGGGCTCTAACTAGAGCAGGGGAATTAAATAAAGAAAAGGAGGGTAAAATAATAATAGTAAGGAGGTCTGAACAAGTTATAAGAATTATACTATTAACTATCTTCTTAGGGAAAAAAAGTAACTCTATATACACACACATAGTTTAAATGAAAATTTCTCATCTGGGCTGACAATGTTTCCTCCAAGAGTCAAAGACTACCTACAAAAACCCAACATAAGGCTTGAGAAGCCATCATAAGGCATGAGAAGCCATCTTTCAAGTTGTTGGTCAGGGGTGAACAAGACTCTCAAAACATACAGCCCATTGCTATTGTCCTCAACAACCCCTTCCTCACACACAGGTGGAAGTAAATCCCTATTGACAAAGATACCATGTATTCAGAGGCAGGGCCCAGAGATTCCTGAGATGGGATACCTGAGGGCTAATTTTTGTGCTACCACAAGGCACCATGCAAGCTTCCATAGAAGGGAAGCAACCAACACTCTAACTTAGCAACAATGCCTCTGAACCACAACAATGACAAACATGGCACAATAAACCTCAGAATGCAGTAGTGGCACACACACCTTGGCAGTAACCAACAGCTTTCTAGATAGTAGTATGATCTGCCAAACAAGAGAGAAACCATGCCTGGTACTGAAAACTAAGCACTTACTTAGGATTAATGATGCCAGGGATCATGGAGAAGAACCCACAATGACCACTTTATTAAACCAGCATAAGCCCTGACTACATTCTAAATACTTGTCCTTACACCCACAGACAAGTGCAGTCCTCACCCCTCATCAGGCAAAGTTCTCTTTGTAACAGAGATCATTGCAGAAAATCCCAATCAATCAAAATGCAGAGATTGTAGAGCCCAGTTTTTCTAGCATTTAGATGCTCAGGAAAAAGGCTCAGGAAACATTTTGAAAAAGTGAGGGAAAGATCCTCAGAGCCAGGGGATCAGACTGCCTGTTTTGAGATTGTATCTCCCAATAGTGTGAGAAGCTTCACTCATAAAGTCTAAACAAAGACAACAATAGACATGCTAATGTGGATGGAAGAAAGGTCACAGGGTCTCAAACAGACCCAAAGACACAAAGAACTGCAAGCAAGGAAGGATGCGCAGAGCAAATTGCCTTCCCAGGGAGGAGCACACCAATTGATTATCCAATACCAAGGTATAGCCCTGAAAATACACATATAAATAACACTATACAGACGGAGCAGGATATGTATTTATGTATGTATGTATGTATGTATATATGTATACATACATATGTTGCATATATGTGTACACACATATATGTATACATCCACATACGAACATACATATACACATATATGTATGTATATACATACCATGTACATATATATACACACATACACATATACATGCTCATAACAATAATCACTGAAAAAAAGCAGTCATGAATTTGAAAGAGAGAAATTAACGATATATGGGAGAGTTTGGCGATAAAAGGGAATGGTAAAATGATGTAATTATAATCTCAAAAGTAAAACAACTAACAAAATAATGTTGAATTAGAATATTTTTAAATCCCAGGTAAAATATTTTTATTATTCAGCTATTTGATATGTAATATTGTACTGAGTACAGCACCTCAACTACCTTAGCACAGTAAATCTCTGAGGCTGGCACCCATTTAACAAATGAGGAAGCTGTTCATACAAGTTAATATCACCCAGAGTGAATAGTACAGAGCTGAAAACTAAATACTCTATTGCTTCAACGTAAGATCCTTTAAGAGTGTTTCTTGAACTTCAGGACCAATATTACTTTATTATTAATTTTATTACACAAAGATATCTTGAAATTATTATGGTATATTAGACAGTGTTAATTTCCTGGTATTGCCCTCAGATCTGGAAAGCAATTGTAGAGGAAACATGAGACTAGGCCAGCCCAACCAGCAGTATTGGTAATAGTGTTCCACATTAGGTAAGGAATAGCTATTCTACATTACTTATTTCAGGAGCAAGGCAGGTTATAGAGACTCGTGCTGCAGGTTCGGAAGGTATGAATCACTTTGTCAAGTCTACATCTGTTGGGGTACGTAGGAAGGTCACCTTTGGCTAATGGGAATTCTCAAATGTACGATCAATTCTGTTCAGTGACTGTTAATCCTAATTGCAATTATAACATGCTTAAGGGCTTACTTAGAAATCACCAATTACTAAAAATAAACAAATGTTTACAGAGTATTTGACTAGCTACATTGTAGTACTGTGTCAGCTGAAAGACACAGAAGAAACAGGAGCTGTGAAGTGTTAGCTAAGCCAAGGATGGTGGTACTCAACTTGTAACCCTAGCGCTTGGGAGGTGGAGAGAGGAAGACCAAGAGTTCAAAGTCATTCTACACAGTGAGTTCAATGGTAGCCTAGGCTACCCAAGACCATGTCTAAAGATACCAAAAAAGCAACAAGGACAAAAATCAAACAAACACAAGACAGATTAGGCAGTCTCAAAAGGTATACACATACTGTTTGTGGGTGTGGAAGGCACAGGAAGCCCTGAAGGAATGCATACTCTTGACATAAGCACAGCAATGCCAAGTCCCAGAGCAATGGCAAATCCTTTCCCTGCTCCAAGTAGAAGTGTTTACTGACAACTGACCAATGCATATAGAAACTATCAACCACAGGACAGCTTCCTTTGCCTAAATGATGGTACCCTGAAACGGTACCCCTATAGAGACCTCCTGCCAAGATAAGCTAAACCTCACTCCTCATTCAGCTATCTATAATAAATGCATCTCCTCATTAGACATATAAAATAACTGTCATATTCCTAGGCTGCTGCATTTCCAGCCAAGCCATGGCCCAACCAACCCCAGATGTCTGTTGGTCCTCTCTTCATTCCCTCCCTGCCCTTGTCAGATCAACCCCAAAGCTATTCACGTTGTGGCCTAAGAAGATTAGACTGACTCCCATAAAACAATGACACTCAAACAATTATAATGAAATAAGAGAGAATCAGAAAATGGGGAAAGTTATATAATCAGTAGATGAGTCTATCTATACAGGCCTGTGTTTTTAAAAAAGAATGTCTTAAAGTGACATCTAGTGTCTTGTCTTTGACTTCATAAAGTTAGAGGACAACAAGGAATATATAATCAATAATGACAGTTCTCATTAAGGATAACCTAGAAGGAATAAGGTACTCATTCTCATCGAGAATCCCACGATGGGCCTTCCACTGCCTTCTCCATTCCAGAGCAAGAAACTGAGCTCAAACAGAAAGTACACACAAGTAGTAACTTACGCAGTCAGTACTTAATATGGCAGCTTGTTTTTTTATTTTAAAAAACCTTATTTTTGCTTATTCGTGATACGCATTTGCTTGTCTGCACACACACCACTTCTATGTGGGTGTCTGCGGTGGTCTAAAGAGGACACTGGATGTCTTGGATCTGGAGTTATGGGCAGTTGTGAGCCATCAGATGCCATCAGAGCCAGAGCTAAACCTGGGTCCTCTACAAGAGGCCATAGTCTCTGAGCTGCCTCCCCAGACTCTGAAGTCTATTTTGCCATTTCCAAAGCTAAAAAATGCATTAAAAGCTTGCCAAAACGGTGATATAATTTAAAATAAATATAAATACATCATCGATATAGAAAATATTCTCATTTTATATCTAGAAGGTAGAAGCAAAACCTTGGTATTTTAACTTTCTTGAAACATTGCATTAGTAATGTAGTAACTCTGTCTACATCAGCCCCGAGAAACCTCTACCTCCAGACTTTGTGAGCCACGCAACAGTCCTTTGTATATATTTCAATCTGCATATTCTCAAAGTCCATCCATGTTGCAGCTTGTGGAGTCATTCTTCTTTAAGATTTCCCCCTCCGAGGGTTCAGCTAGCTTGTCGAACACAGTCCCAAAATCTTAGATGGAAAATTTCAGAAACAATTCATATAAACTATACACTTAAAAAAATGAGAAAAACAAGCAAACTCAATGAACTATCACAGGTCCCTACACAGGAGGTGACCTCTCCCTTAGTCCAGCATATATATTCACATAGTAGCATCTTAGTTATCAGAGTCCCTATCCAAGGAGATTTTCTTTTGCCCAACCCAACGTACTGAACCTTTGTTCTATATCTAAGAGTCTTAAAGTTTTAGGTTTCACATTTGGGTCTTCAATCAGTTTTGAGTTAGCTTTTATATATGCCAGAAGAGTCTAAATTCATTTCTTTATAAGTGGATATTCTTTCCTCCATGTAGAACCATCTGTTGACAAGATCATCCTTCTTCAACTGAATGCACCTGGCAACTTTGAAAACTGTTTGACCACACATCTGCAGATGTGTTTCTTCTCAGGTTCTTGGTTCTATTCCACTAGACTTTTCATTTTGTCTCATACTGGTCTCAAACTGTTTTGATAATGGTAGCTTTTAAATAAGTTTTAAAATAAGAGAATGTGTGTCCACCATTTCTTTTTAATTTCAAGATTGTTTTCAGTATTCTGGTCCTTTGAAATTTCATATAAATTCCTGGATGGTCTTAAACTTTCATCAAAAAAACAAAACAAAGCAAAACAAAAACTGATATTGGGATTTTGTTATGTCTTGGAATAAATTTGTAAGTAATTTTGGGGTTGTACTATAACCTTAAAATTTTGTTCCCCAATCCATTAAAACAGGATGTCTGTCTGTTTCTCTCTTAGTCCAAGTCATCTGCAAGAGCAGCAAGTACTTTTAACTATGGATACATCTCTCCAGACTCAAGATTTAATATTTTGAATTATTTAAAATCTGTTTTCTTCTCCCATCAAGGTTCAGTGTGGAGTGGTATGTTGTTAAACTCGGGCCTAAAACTGAAATAACTTACATAGCATTCAGATGCTTCACCCTGGACTCCGTGAGGAGGTTTTCAACAGTTTATCCAATCATGCTCATTCAGACTTTTTAGTATTCCTCATCCACTCCTCCGTCCCTAAGGCCTCTATTCTCCTGTAGGGCTGCTTCGCTTCTGAGCCAGATGCCTAGGTACCAGGATTCCCTTGCCTCTAGGACACTTCCAATCTCAATTCATCTTAGACACTAGAGTCTTGTTAATCTTAATAAATCACAGCTTTATTCATTTAATGTGACAAGAGTGTATTGGATACTTACTATATATTAGGTGCTTTAGGGAAGTATGCTCCAAAGAAGGTGGTCATCAGAATCACTTAATGAAGGAAATCGTTTCCAAAACATAGATTCACTACCATTTATTCAAGCCTACATTAGAATATGCTGATCTAGTGCTGAGAAAGGTATGTATACATATATACATACATACACATATGTATATATACACATATATGCATATATACATACACATATATGTATATACATATATATTTTTTTTAAAAAACTTCCTCTGAATTGGTATACTAAAACCCTTTTAGCTAACCATAGCCTGAGCCATATGAAAACTTACACATTCCTGAGTATTTTAGAATATATTTGAGTTGTGTTCTACGATTCCTAAAAGGATATCTTAAATCATATGTGGATAGCACTAAACTCTACATATGCTTTTTTTAACTATTTATTTTTTTAAAACTAGGAATGGCAAAATAATACTAAAAGCAACATTTATTGACAAGTGCCATATAAGTCCATGCTTTAGTGCTATATTTAGGTGAATTAAAAGCACGGTCATAACTCTACAGTAGTCCTGATGAATATGCCTATTAAGAGACTCGCAGCTGTGACAAACTGAAGCTTTACAGGACAGAGGCGACTCACATCTTCAGTGGTATGAAATACAACAACACAATATCTCACCACGGTATTTAGAGTGTTATTTAAACCCTCAGAGGGTTTCTTCTCTGTTGTTTTCCCTTTTAGTATTTTCAGTCAACTGAAACTGCAAAAATAAAGTTTTGAATAAGAAGACAATACTGTAGTTGCATTTTTTATAATAAAATATCTCAAAAATAAGTTATACTCTTACAAACAGAGTTTCTGAAACTCATGGGTGTCTGTTGAAAACGTTGTATCTCATATTTAGTATGGCATACACGGTAGTCAATTAAAAATGCAACATAGGACCCAAAGGAGTCTGGAGTGTTCCTCTAGTCATTGAAAACATACTTACATGCTTGCAATCTATCATAAGAAGTTATGATTCCAGCTGGGCATGGTGGCACATACCTTTAATAACAGGGCTAGGGCTGGGGCAGGGACAGGGACAGGTGCAGAGGCAGGGGCCAACAGATCTCTGTGAGTTCAAGACTAAGATGGACTTGAACAGAACCAGTTTCTGGACAGCCAGAGAAACACTGTCTCTAAAAAAAAAACCCAAAAACCTTTTTTAAGGTGTTTCTCAGCCATCCAAATTTCTTCAGGTGAGAAGTCTTTGTTTAGCTCTGTACCCCATTTTTTGATAGGGTTATTTGGTTTTCTGGGGTCTAACTTCTTGAGTTCTTTGTATACATTGA
>BDUI01000006.1:159497-183399 GCA_002335545.1 Apodemus speciosus
AGACAGGGTTTCTCTGTGTAGCCCTGGCTGTCCTGGAACTCACTCTGTAGCCTCGAACTCAGAAATCCGCCTGCCTCTGCCTCCCAAGTGCTGGGGTTACAGGCGTGTGCCACCACGCCCGGCTCCAGATCCAGTGTTTTTCAATCAGTGGATTATTACCCCTTTGGGGATCAAATGATTCTTTCACAGGGATCAGATATCAGATATCCTTCATATCAGATATGTACATTAAAATTCACAACAATAGCAAAATCACAGTGATGAAGTAGCAACAAAATAATGTTATAGTTGGGGGTCAGCACAACATGTGGAGCTGTATTTAAGGGTCTCAGCATTGGAAAAGCTGAGAACCACTGTTCTAAACAAACACATTGATTTATGTATTAATGCCACCTGTAGATCTAAAACTGAGATTCTAGGAGACATGTATATATATAAGTGACTGAACTCGGGTCTCCTGAAGGCTAGGCAAACACGAGTAGCTCTCCTTCCAGTCTGAAGATTTCCTAAAGTAACTTTAAATATTTCTGCTTTGTCAATGCTCCTGCCACGGGCTTCAGTGTGTCCCTGCAAAAATTCACCCCTAAAGAGGAATCTACTTCAAAATAAGGTGTGTAAAGGGATAAGTAGAAATGAGGTCTTTCTACTAATGCAGTAAAATAGCATCCTTAAAAGATGAGCAAATTTGGAGTTAGATGTGTATGTGAATAAAGGAAAGGCCCACGAGGCCAGAGATGGCGCAGCCATCTACCAGCAAGGCGAGAGCTTGGAAAGGAGGAACCAATCCTATCTACACTGTTATCAGGTCTGTCTGGCCTTTAGTATGGGAAGAACATACCTTTCTGTTCTTGAACTTACAGAGTCCTATGTGGCTTTGTTAAGGTAAGCCTAGCAAATTACCGTACCTAGTAACCACACTAAGAGTAATCTAAACTGTTTATCACGTGCAAGCTATGCACAAGCTACTCTGCCAGGTGCAGTGGTGAATAAAAGTTCAAGTAGCCAAAGCAAAAATAAATAATATTCATAATCGGTAAACATTATAAGGTATAGAACAAAAAAAAGCACATAAAAAGTGCCGTTTTGGGCTGGAGAAATGGCTCAGCGGTTAAGAGCACTGACTGGTCTTCCAGAGGTCCTGAGTTCAATTCCCAGCAACCACTTGGTGGCTCACAACCATCTATGATAGGGTCTTATGCCCTCTTCTGGTGTGTCTGAAGAGGGCAATGGTGGTGTACTCATATGTATAAAATAAATAATTTTTTAAGTGTCATTTTCCTTCTATACGGAGGCTTCTGTAGGCTATGTCATGGAAGATTAAAACTTTGAGCTGAGGTTGAAGAATCATTAGGGTTCAATCAAGTAGAGTCAAGAGAGAAAAACAAAAGAACAGAAAGGCCAATATGTACTACAAGAGGGAACTTTTTTTCCTTCTAAATATATATATATATAGCTTAGGTTTGAGTCATCGTTCTGTATTTTCTATTCCCTAAAATCATCATATATTTTTTAAATAAATGACCTGTGTACTTATAAAATTTAGGCCTTTCTTCCCCTGTCAGACAAATAATTGTTCAACTGACTTTGCAGGTTTTAATACTGGCATCCAAGGATGCTTTCATTCACCATCAAGTTCTCTGGGACTTCTGCTGAGTCGTTGTATCTTCAAACGGCCTGTGTAGGCAGTCAGCGGCTTGCAGAGCATTCTGTCTCCAATTCTTGGGCATTTCACAATCTCATGCCTACTTATCAAATTGCATCACATTATACGGCTCTAATAATGCAGGTGTCCTGTGCTTTAAGTGCCTCTCCTTACGAATGTATTACTCAGTTCATTAATGTTTCATACCTAACTATTGTAACATACTTAATTTTTTATTTTGTGAAATTTCGAGTCTTCGGGTAGAGAGGAAATTACTCAGAATGTCATCTAAGCCATTTTGAAAGTGCTCGTCAGCAAAGAGTTTTGAAGAATTTTTGGAAAGGAGTTGGGAGAAACTTAAAGACATAAATATCGTAACATATTCATGAACGCATCTTTCCATTTTAAATTTGGAGCTGAAATTCTCCTGGAGAGGAATTAAATGGAGCACACGGTTTCTCTTAGCTTTTTGGGATGACAAGAAATTAACAGTGACTTTCATGACTTGCTGCAGGATGCTCGTTTAAAACCAAGATTTTATTTCAACAGCACAAAGAGTTTGTCTCTCAAATGCTTCTGGAAAACCCCATCACTTAAAAAAAAAAAAGCAGCTTACTTTCATAGAGGTGATAAACTTGATAATTAACCTCCTGATAATATTCACCTGAAACGAAGGAAAAACGGGGGAGACGCAGCTGAAGTAGTTTGATTCTTGAAATGGTTTGGCTCAAACCACCAGTCTAAATCTTTCCATTAGATTTAGAGACAAAGAATTAAGCCACAGAAGCTTTGAGTGTTACAGAAAATGACAACAATCTAACTCATTGTCCCTTAGCCAGACAGAATTCTGGAATTAGAAAGAAGCAAAATGTAGCGGGGCCTGGTGGTCCTCAACCTTGAAGAGTCTCAAGTAGTTGGAGAAAAAAATCGTGTCCCGGGATCGCACCCGATATTTAATGGCTGAAAAATGGAATGGCAGGTAAACAGCAACAACAAACATCGTTCCGTAAGCTACGGAAAGTTCACAGATTCTTCCTTTCAATTTTTTGTGTCTGACTCAGTGGATCACTGAGTTTTGTAACTTTATATAAAGGTATGGTCCATACGCTTACCTTAGGGAAACTCTTTGCAGAGTCTAATTGCACAGGTAAACAGTCTGGTGAGAGATGAGAAAGGAGGCGAAGGAGCCACTGCTTTTGCCCAGCTCTGCCTCAACGTTACCTTCAAGACCCCTGAGGACAGGGGACTGAAATCAACTCAATAGGCCCGCCTATCTTAGCCACGCCCACCACCGGAGGCGGCTGGCCCAAGCTGTGCTTCCATTGGCTCATCTGTCTTTCACTCCAGAGCGTCGTGGACCAGCGCGCTCTCTTTGGAAGGATTGGCGTTTTCAAGGATGGAATGGAGACTGAGGTCGTAGGCGTGAGCAAGTGAGGGAAAGCGTACTGGAGCCGACCAGCTGCAAGCCTCCCAGAGAGGTGACGCCAGAGCCTTGGGCTTTAATTCAGGCCAAGCAGCCCGGGGTGCTATTCCCTTCTTTACGTCCCCAAGGGATGCTCTGCCTATAACCTTCCACAGGGCTCCCGCGCTCCACACCTCCTTTCCCAGTTGTAGTTTTATGACCTCTCTCATCACATCCGCATCATCAGATACTTTCCTCAGTGCATCTGAAAATGCAGGAAAAGGCTCTCAGCAGCTTGACGAACACGCCACCACCTGCACCCCTCACAAACTGAGTCCAGAACATTCATGAAGAAAGGATGCGGCTAGTCTTCTCCGAAGCCGGGAAGTAGAGACCTTCCTGCACAAACTCATAAGTTGAAAACACTCTGTAATGTGCTGCAAAATGTAAGTCAATCCTTTGAAAACGTAATGATTTTGTTTTTGGTCAAACCCTATTGATACATAGGTCTATTTGGGTTATGAAGACTTAGAATTTGGGAAGCCCTGAAGCATGACATTAGTGACTTATTGGAGCCTCTCTACTAACCCGTAGCTTCTCTGTGTATTATTGCACCCCTCCCCCAGCCTAAATATTTAATTTCCCTTGAAATCGGGAGATTTACAATGTATCACTAAGAGCTCTTCTCAGATCCTTTCCCTGTGGATCCTCTATTTTCTTTCCAATTTGATTATTCAATGTGAGTACCTAAACGGATTCTTAAATTTTGTTTTTGTAAGTGGAGATCACAGTTCCCCTCCCTTACAAACCAGAAAAAAAGGTGTGTGTGTGTGTGTGTGTGTGTGTGTGTGTAGATTTTCTTGAGAATATGACACGTACAAAGAAAACATGTCACTTGTAAAAGTTTTAGACTCATCTGCGAACTATGGATTCCTTACAACTCTAGAAATACTATTTCTGCATATTTTTAAGTAGAAATAATTAAGCACAAAAACCAACTAGATGCTTTTCTTTTATAAAATGGCGGCTGCTTTATGTATGCTGGGAGAAATGGCTTCTTTTTTTTTTAATTGACTTTAAAAAATTGTTTTGTTGCCGTTTGTAAGTAAAGTTCTGTTGGTAGCCTGCCACAGGTATTTAGTTTCTTATTATCTAGGACTTCTTCTGTGCCTGACACCAACTTATCCTTTACAGAAAAAGATCTCATAACCCTTGTACCAGGACATCCTTTTGCCACTGAATTGATAGTCACCTTTTCCCCCATCTAGTTTTTATGTGTGTGCCTCTGTTTTTAAACTTTCTAGTTTATCTCTGTGTATTCATGAGTGTGTATAAAAATGTCCTAAATCACTGTAACTCTAAAAGAGTGTCAATAGTGTAGACTTCTATCCTCCAGACCAAGCTGTTTTTAGCATCTTCCATAGGATTTTTTTTTTTTTTAAAGATCGGCTCTTGAGAAATCTTTCAGAGACTTTTAATTAAAATCTCAGATTAATTTAGAAAGAATGGACACCCTTCCTTATTCAGTTTTCTTATCCATGAATATGGTCTATCCTAATGTTTACAAACGTAAGTGTGGTTTTTAAAACTAATTCTTTAGAGCCATTAGGGAGGTTTGGTCTTTGTGTTGTGATGGTTTGGTTTTAGAGTTCGAATTCTGGTAGCTGATGGCTTTAAGTGATCTTAGAGGAGTAGATCACTTCTCTGAGTCTTCAGAGTTTGGTAAGGGCTCCAGTGATGGCTTAACATAAAAGTGCTTGTTGCTCAAGCCGGAAAAAATCTGAGTTGGAGCCCTAGAACCCATGTAGAGGCGGAAAGAAGAACTCCACAGAGTTGACCTCTGACCTTCACAGTGCACGATGGTGTGTCCCCTCACACACATGATGGACACTTCCAATAATAATGCAGCTTAAAGTAGGAAATAGGTTAAATAGAATTGGTACTTTTATTATCGTTATTAAATGTTTGGTGAAATAAATGCACCTGTTGGCTTGGTATTTTCTATGTCTGATTTTAATGAAGTTAAGAGAATGATGGATCTAGAGAGGTGGTGTGATGGGTGAGAGCCCTTGCTTTCAAGCAAGAGAACTTGAGTTTAAATGGCGGCTCCCACACCGAAAACCAGCTGTGCAGGTCCCTGTCACACCAGCTCTGTGAGAAGTGAAGATATTTTAAGAATGTCATGTTAATGGACTACTATAAAACAGCTGTTTTTGTCTGCCTTCTTTCACTTCCTGTGATGCTTTTGCGATTCTTCCATATCATTCCATATATGAACATTTCTCCTGCAGTAATATTCCATTATCCATATGTATCACAGGCTATGTATCCATTTAATTAAGTCATAGATATTTGAGTTATTTGTAGCTTTGGACTGTTAGGAATACAGCTGCTATCAATGTTTTCTAAACATTGTTTTGTGTTGCCATAGATGTTTTTTCTTGTTCTAGGGGCGAAACTAGGTCATGTGGCAAATGTGTTTAAATAATTAACACTACCAAGTATTTTTTCTATTGTGCATTCTGTATACTTTCATTCCCTAGTTAATGATAGTTCTAATTACTGTAATTCACATAAACTCTTGGTATTGTTAGTCGTTAAAAATGTTAACTTTTCCAGTAGGTAGGGTGTGTACTGATGTCTCAAGGTAATGTTTATTTTTACTTCCTAGATGGCTGCTTATTTAGAGCATTTTCCATGCATTTTTTTCTCTCTGTACACTTTTGGTAAAACACTAAAATGTTCTAAGTTTTCACAGCTTTCTTGAAATTCACTTAACATACACCAAACCGTATATGTTTAAAGTGTACTTTAGTAAGCGTTGACACACACATCCATGAAACCATAATTACCATTACATTCATTAATGTACATGCTATGATATGAGTGAATCTTGACAACATGCTAAGAGAAAAAAATCCAATCACAGTTTATTATATGTTTTGTTAGTCTGCTTTTAGAAAATGGGCAGACTGTGAAGTCCACAGATGCAGGACCTCATGGTCGTTAGAGATGGGTAAGAGGATGGTGTCTTAGGTCGTTCCTGCTGTGAACAGACACCACGACCAAGGCAACTCTTATAAGGACAACATTTAACTGGGGTTGGCTTACATCAGAGGTTCAGTCCGTTATCATTAAGGCTGGAGCAAGGCAGGCATGGGCTTTGAGGAGCTGAGAGTTCTGCCTGAAGGCAGCTAGCAGAAGACTGGTTTCCAGGAAGTTAGGATGAGGACCCTAAAGCCCACACCCATAGTGACACCCTTCCTCCAACAAGGCCACACCTCCCAATAGTGCCACTCCCTGGGCCAAGCATATACAAACTGTCACAGGAAATGAGCACTAGTGAGCATGGAATTTGTTTTGGGATAATGACCTTGTTCTGGCACTAGATAGTAGTGATTGTAATATGGCTATATGAATGCTTTAACAATTACTGAATTGTACACCTTAAAAGGCTGAATTTTACAGGATATAAATTGCATTTTAATAAAGCCATTTTAGTAAAGTGGAAAGTAATATTGTAATCCAATTACGAGTTAGTTATTCAAAAAGCATTGTTCATAGTTGCAAAAATATGAATGTCTATAAGAAGAAGACTGATTACAAATTGGTTTTAAATTCTCAAATAAGAAAATACAGCTATCAAAGCAATGCTGTAAGGGGTGGTAGTGAGATGACTCAGTGATTAAGATACTTGTTACCCAATGTGATGACCTGAGTTCAAACCTGGGGTCCCTCATGGTGGTGAAGAGAACCGATTCATGTAAATTGTCCTCTGACCTCTACAGGATCACAGCGGCTAGGTAGCTCCCCACTCCACACACACACACACACACACACACACACACACACACGCACGCACGCACGCACGCACGCACGCACGCATGCACGCACATGCACACACACATACAGTAAAACAAAATTAATGATAGAGCACTGTATATCAGTATGATCAATCTCGTAGTATCATAGTCTGAGCCAACAATGTTGCAACATTATCTATAACATGTACAGAAAGCTTAAAATATATGGAACATTATATAATTTATTGGAAGCACAAAATAGCCTAGGCATCATAAACATCAGTTTCCAAGCAGTAATTAGTTGTAGAGATAACTTATATAGCATGTACCTGTTAGAGATGGGGTGAAGTAGGGAAGGGGGGCAGTATTAAAGATTTCATAGAGTGCTTTAACGACAGTTGGCAGGGGTTTTAATTCTTTAAACTAATTGAGAAAATGATATTGGGGGAGGGCTGATTTGGGTACATGAAGCTATCATATTATTTCTTAAAAAAATAACAAAAAAGAAATCTGTATTCTGTATTCTCCACTGGGACCACTACAGCAAGCAAAAATGTACAGAATGATGGCCTGGAAGCCACATTACTAATGCATCTTTTGCATTTAGTACCTACTCTCAGAAGTTAAATCAATGTCTTATAGAGGATTTTTGAATGATAACAAATAGTCTCAGAGGGAGGAAACCTGAGGATGTGGAGTGTGAGGAAAAGCCATAAGCATATCTTTCTTCCATGGCATAGATGCTCAGGGTAAAGGTAATCACCTAGGCAGGAGTCCCCCGAGAAGCACATTACAGAGCTGGAACAAGAGGTTATGTGAATGGTTTCTAGTTCATAAGATGATTTATTGATATTGGGTCTCAGTCTTATATCAAGGAGCGATAAAGACTTGATATCTGTCCTCATGGGGGGTGTAGAACTTATTTTAACTGTACTATCAATCCCTGGTTTCTGAGATATGGAAAGGTTTGAGGATATGGAAAGATATGAGCTTTTTGCAAAGTGAGGCCTTTTTGAAGCTGTGAGTTAGGGGACTAGGGTTGCTTAAAAAGTGATGGGCACAGAGCTGTGTGAGTCTAAGGAGGGACAAGGGATTGCCAGGAACCCAGCCCTGCAGAACATAGACAAGGACTGAAGGAGCTGTGTCAAGCTTGTAGACCGTAGAGACATTTTCTGTGGTGGGTTCGTGCCCCTGAGAGATGTTCCTTTAGGTCCAACCCAGAGTGAATGGGACTTAAAAGTAATGTTATTGCGCCAGTCATCCACGTTGAAATGGGACCATAGTGGATTAAGCTTGACTCCATCCCTGTAAAGTGGTTCTCAACCTGTGGGTCACAACCCCTTTGAGGACTGAAAGACCCTTTTACAGGGATCACCCCCAAACCGTGGAAAACACAGATATTCACACTGTGATTCATAACACTAGCAACATTACAGTTATGAAGTAGCAACAAAAATAATTTTAGGCATGGGGGTCACCGCAACACAAGGAACTGTATCAAAGGGTCTCAGCATTAGGAAGGTTGAGGACCACTGCTCTAGCTGGTGTTTTTATAAGGGAAGGGAAAGGAAAGGAAAGGAAAGGAAAGGAAAGGAAAGGAAAGGAAAGGAAAGGAAAGGAAAGGAAAGGAAAAAGGAAAGGAAAGGAAAGGAAAGGAAAGGAAAAGAACGGAAAAGAAAGGAAAACTGGATAGAGAGGGCAGACAGACAGACACGGCAAGGAGGTGGCTTTTGGGCATGGAGGTGGAACCACAGTGGTCATAGCTCCACCCAGGAATGCCAAAGATCCCTTGCAGCCACCAGCAGCTAAGAGCAGGGAAGGCTAGTCAGACATGCCAAAGAAAGGATGACTGATGCCACCTTGATTTTGGACTTGTAGTCTCTAGAATGCCAAGCAGCAACTAGATTCAGTTGTTTTAAACCAGGTGTTTGTGATCCTTTGTGACACAGTGACCTCGTACATCCTCGCCTGGGTATTGCCTAGCTTTCTATAACAATGAGGGGTAAGCAGGAAGGGTAACCCCAGCAGTCTATTGTTGGGCGCACATCGTTGCTCAGTTGTTCCTTTTGGCTACACTGTGTGCTGGTACTGCTGGTACTGTTGGTACTGCTGGTACTGTTGGTACTGTTGATACTGTTGGTACTGTTGGTACTGTTGGTACTGTTGGTACTGCTGGTACTGCTGGTACTGCTGGTACTGCTGGTACTGTTGGTACTGTTGGTACTGTTGGTACTGTTGCCTTTTTTTTTTAAAGGATGAACAGAAGTCCATGGAAAGTTGGCTTGTAAAACCCAAACCAAAATTCCCACACCACCTCAAAAAACACCACCCTGTTCCCACTGTCCTTGGCTGGTGCTGACTCACAGGAGATGCTAAATGGGATACTTGCTGCCTGGGGGGAGAGTAAATGCAGATTCAGATGTTGAACTTAAGCAGTGTATTTTGTGTCTCTTTTACAAATAAAGATGTGACTTCCCCATTATTATTGTAAACATTGATGTCTACTTACTGTACTATCCCTGCCCCTCCCCCCTTGTACATACTATAGAACTCTTCCACTGAGCCACAGGCCCAGCCTTCCCTTCCTGCCTCTGTCTCTCTTTCTTTTCTTTTCTTTTCTTTTCTTTTCTTTTCTTTTCTTTTCTTTTCTTTTCTTTTCTTTTCTCTTCTCTTCTCTTCTCTTCTCTTCTTTTCCTTTCCTTTCTTTTCTTCTTTCCTTTCCTTTTCTTTACCCCCCTCCCTTCTTTCTTTCTCTTTTCTTTTCTTTCTTCTTTTTCTTTTTATTTCTTTTCTTTTCTTTTATTTCAAGACAGAGTTCCTAGCTGTCCTGGACACTTTGTAGACCAGGCCGATATCAAACTCACAGAGATCTCCCTGCCTTTACCTCCTAAGTGCCATGATTAAAGGTGTGTGACATCACTCCAGGCCTTTCTAGCCCTCATTTTATATTACAGTTTGTGTCAGGGTGCCAGTCTTGAACTTACTCTGTATCCTAAACTGGTCTAGACCTTTGAGGTCTTCCTGCCTTAGCTCCCCAAGGAGCTGGGATTTCAGCCATGTACCTCCAGAGTCAGCTAAAGATTGTCCTTGGTCACATTTTCTTCTCTAGAAATTACTGCTGTGGTTTGGATGGATGACCCTCACAAGTCCCACAGTTTAGTCTCCAAGTTGGTTCTGTTGAGATGTAATGAAATCTTCTGGAAGCTCAGCCTTGTAGAGATCTGAGGTTATTCAAGCCATACTTTTCAAGGGAATTTTGAGAGTGGGCATAGCCTCTCTATTTTCTGGCTAGAGATGTAAGCAGCCAATCAAACATGTAAGCCCTCTTGGATGTGCCTCCTTTCCCAGAAGCACCAGTGGTGTGGCCCAGTTTGAGCTAGAATCTTCAGACACATGAACCAAAATAACTCTTCTTCACAGTCTAGGTTAGGTGTTTCCTTATAGTGACATAAATTTAACTATTACATTGTAGGTTAGCGATACTACAGAGTAAAGAACAGTCAAATTGATCTAAATACCTCCAAATAATTTGATAAGTAAAATTAAGTTAATGTGTCATGGAAAATAAATTGTATCTCCAAATAGCCAATATTTACCTTTTTTTATTTGGGAGAAAATTTTCTTTTTCCTACAGTTAATGTTTCTACAGTTAATTTCCTACAGGAGGAAATTAACCTAAACTGCCATTTCTTATAAAAAACCTATTTAGAGAATGCAAAACTCATTTTTTAAAAAAGTAACCTGCTGTATTAGGGGGTGGAGAAGTGGCTCAGTGGTTAAGAGCATTGGTCACTCTTGCAAAGGACTCATGTTAAATTCCCAGAACCCACATGGTGGCTTACAACCGTCTATAGCACCAGTACCGGAGGATCTGATGCCCTTTTCTGGTCTCCATGGGTACTAGGCATCTAAGTGGTACACAGACATATATGCAAACAAAACCCCTTACAAGTAGATGATGATGATGATGATGATGATGATGATGATGATGATGATGATGATGACGATGATAATGATGCCCCTGTATTAAATGGAGTTATGGTTCTTATTATTCAAAGGGTTCCAGTTTTAAAATTATGTAGCTTTAAAAGATGAGTCCAGAGGTTAGAGATGAGATCCTTAGAGTCATTCCCAACTAAGACTGTTAACTTGTTTGTATTGACATTTACCATCTCATGAGCTTCCTGCTGTTTTATTGTCCTATTACATGTTTCAATGCTTATTATATATTCAGGTATCTTCTTTCATGTGTAAAGCCATGTCTGATTTAAAAGTTGGCTTATTCTTATATTGAGATACAAAATATTTTGTCCATGTATTCAGACTCTCCTCTGCCCATCTGAACCTTTCCTTTATGGTTTAGCTATCACTTCAAGAACCATTTTTATTTTGATGATTATCTATTTTTAAAGATTGTACTTTATTTGTGTTTGTGTGTGTGTGTGTGTGTGTGTGTGTGCGCGCGCGCGCGCGTGCGCACGCATTTATTGGTGTGTTTGTATACATATGTTAATGCTGATGCGCACAGAGGCCCCAAGAGATTGTCAGTTATAGGGATTTTTGAGCCACCTGACCTAAGTCTGAGAGCCATTTATGTTCAGTGTTATCCATTTTGCTTCCTAAGAAGCACTTGTCTACCCTAAGTTTATTGAGACTTACCCTTCTTCTCTATATTTTATTTATTTATTTTAATGTTTAGATTGATGGAGATACATTTTACATCGAGTTTTATGCATAGGAAGAAACAGGATTCATCTTTTTTCTCAGATGGAAATCCAAATTCATTCTCTCTCTCCCTCTCCCTCTCCCTCTCCCTCTCCCTCTCTCTCTGTGTATGTGTGTATGTATGTATGTACGTGGGTGGTGCTCACCTGTGCATGTGATACATGTGTGTATAAAGATTCATGTTTCCTCTATTTCTCTCCATCTTATTTCCTGAGGCGGCGTCTCCCAGGGAGCCCGGAGCTTTCTGTCACAGCTGGAATGGCTGGCCATCAAAGCTCTGCTTCTGTACACTCTGGGTGTGTTGGGGATACAAGTGTGCTTTACAATGCCTGGCTTTTATGTAGGTGCTCAGCAAGTTCTCTCCTCACCGAGTCATCTCCTCAGCCTAGAATACCCAGGCTTCCCGTTCCCGGTTTTCCATCTCCCAGTTAAATTACAACGACTTCTGTTAGTGAAAGCGTCCTATCTATTTTCACAACCCTTTCTGTAGCTAGCTACTGTAGCCTGGCAAGGAAATACAGTTTTACTACTTGACTACAGTGGAGAATAAGAAAAACAAACAACAAAAGCACGTAGAAACTGCAGGATCTGGTGCCGGATGGGGCTGGCTATGGGTGAGTTTCCTGTTTGTATGACCCTTTTTCTGGTCACAGTGTGCGGATCACAGTGGATATCACATCATTCAGCTCTAACTTGAATGGAATATTAACAGAGTTCTTGGCAGGGACAGTTGGATTGAGGATTTGGGATAGTCCCAACAGCTGGAAAGAGTGCAGGCAAATGACAGGTCCCAAATGGGGGAACAGCGAGTTCTGTTTAAAAACCCTCTCATCTCTTGACCTGACCACTGAACTCGCATTAGACAGCTTTCAAACAGTTCTCACAAAGCTAAAAGATCCGAAGAGAGGGGAGATAATTGGGTGCTTGACTTCCACCAACTTAATTGCCTATTAAAACAAAACTATTAGTGCTCTTATAAGACTACAATCTACTTCATAATTTCTGCAACACCCAAAGTATTCATAATATAGTAAAATATGGACATTCAAAGAAATGGTAAAATGTAGTGTATGCACAGGAGGAAAGGCAATAGAATCTGGCCTCAAGATAATGTGGAGTCTGAGACAGGCATTAAAAAAATAAACATCATAAATATGCTTCCACAAACAGGAGAACACTCAAATACACTGAGGAATAGAAATCTCATCGGAGAAACTATTTTTTAGGAAATCTAGAACTGAACAGTATAACACCTTTCAAGTGTACCTGTTGTATTTTAAAAAACAAAATCCCAAACATTTGATTTTAGCAGGGAAGTCTCAGGAGCCAGATGGTGGCGTGAAAACCTGCTGTATCAGAACGCAGCCAGCTATCTTTCGTACCTACTGACATCCCTGAGGGAAAAAGCCCTTTCTCCTTCCCCTCATCGTCTTAAATGCCCTTCACCTTAATGCCCCTCCTTTCTACTTCCTGTGTCTTATGTCCACTCTCTGACGACTGGTTGCTTGTTCTGCCTGTTGACCTACCGTTGACTTTATTTGATCCTCTTACAGAAAACTCTTGGATCAAAGGTGTGTGCTAGCACTGAGCAGCAGCAGCAGCACAAGAAACAGGTTTTTCCAGTTCACGGTCTTGGGGTTCACAATGTGATCAGATATCCTGCAGTGTGTTCCCCTGTACTTCACTTCTTGGGAAGTTGAGGCAATAGCATCATTTGAGCAAGGAGTCCTTGGCCATCCTAGGCAACAGTGATTACTTATTTGGAAAAGAAAAGAAAACAACAACAACAAAAATGACAACAGGGTACACTATACTCAAATTGTTTGAAATCGGGATAATAAAAAAATATCTCAGGGTTGACGAGTTAAGGTGTCCTGTTAAATGTTAAGTTAAGCCTGAAGACCTGACATTGATCCCTGAAACCCATGGAGAGGAGGAAGGAGAGAACCAACATCACAAAGTTGACCTCTGACCTTTATTTGTACACAGTGGCATGTGTGCCTCCCCCACCATTCCCTCATCCATGCACACTATGCCTTTAGAAAGAAAAAAAAAGTTAAACATTTTTCAGCCAAATGATGTTTTTCAGTGAAGTTTTAAATTCAGATGCATTTAGATATGCAGAAAAATTAGAAAGCTAATATAGAGAGGTCACACACAGTAAAAGCTATTTTCCCTACTACTAATGTCTTATTTCACTTAACGAAATTATATTGATTCATTATTAACTGAAGAAAGGTAATGAAGTCCACACTTTATTCTGTCCCCAAGTTCCATCTAATGGGCCACGTTGCAATTAGAATTCATGTCTCTTCAGGTGCCTTCTTCTTGGTAGTGCATCTTGTAGTACTTTGCTTTTGGTGATTCTGACATTTTGAAGAACACTGGTGAAGTATCTTGCAGAATGTGTCGTTATTGGGATTTGTCTGTTTTTCTCTTTTAATTAGGCTGGTGTTCTCGAGGTTTGGGAGAAAGGGCATTGAAGAAGTGATGTTTTCATCATAGTTTTTACAGTTATACACAGCCCTTCTCTAACCTAGTCACGTGGCTGGTGTTGGTCATGTCTCTCCGTGGTAGAGTTACTCTCATTTCCTGATTTTGTGTTATGCATCCTGTGGAAAGTAGACACTGTCTACACAGCTTCCATTCCAGGAGCACAGACCTATGGTTTACCTGTAAGGGCAGAAGAGGTGGGGAAATTAATTGGAAGTTTCCTTCATACACCTGTTTTCTCTCATTTATTTGATCAACACTTATTGATATTAGTATAGAATAATGGATTTCTTTTTTAGTATCTTAAGACAGTATCTCAGGCTGGACCAAGCCTTTGCTATATACCTGAAGATGGCTTTGAATGCATTCTCTTCCTGCCTCTACCTCCCTGCCTGGGATTACAAGTGGATATTGTCACAACTGGTTCATGTCATGGAATATACTTTTTAAATTCAATAGGACACTGTTTTGCTAAATAGTTTCTAGCTTTGGTCATTGATGGTTCTCTTGTTTTTTTCTTGGATCTGTTTGACAATCTTCCCTTGTAGGCATTTTGACTAAAATACCCCTTTACTTCCTGGTGCTATATATTTCTCTGTGCCCTTTCAATTATTTTTTCACACCTATCTATCATCTGTCTGTCTGTCCATCCATCCATCCCGTTTGTCTGTGTGTCCATCTGTCTGCCTGTCTATCTGCCTACCTACCTATCTTTTATGTGTGTGTCTGTGATGCATTTATCACATTTCCCATACAAGAAGGATATTGAAAATCATGAGCTTTATATGGCCTAAGAGAGGAGAGAAAGAAGATAAACCAGGAGAGAAGAAGAAGCAGCCAGCAGGGGGACTATCTCTGTTCTTTATTGACTGTATGTTGTGTGATTTTGGTTTTATTGAAACCTAATCAGAGAGAATTATTCTATAATCACAACCTACACTATTGAAACTTGATTGGTGAAGATCTGCTCTAGTCACAACCTAAACTACCCCCATGAGAGAAGTGTGTGGTGACAGTCTTTTGGTGGTTGGGGACTGTTTAGACGTGTTAGTCAAGCAGAGTAAAATGGCGCTCCACTCAACGATCGTGCTCCCTCTGTACTTGTCTTTCAATTGTCAAATGCATGGTAGACATATCGAGAGTTTAGAAGGTATTTGTGAAGTTCTTCCAGCTGCCTAGCAAGAACCAAGTGTATCTGTGAAATAAACTGAATGAATTCCAAGGCTTCGTCCATCTGTTTCTTACAATATCTTGCTGTCCTTGAATAACGATTAAGAGGAAGACATGGAAGTTTGTTTTGTCAGATCATGATATAGTATCCATTTAGATCTACGTCACCTCTGGGAAAAAAAGCAGAACAAAAGGAGGAAATGTCAAAATATGAACCATAACTTTGATGGTATGACTCTTTGTAGTTCTTTTTCCTCCTGAAATATTCTCATTTTAAAAACATTTTCTCTTTATTATTAGTTCATATTATTTTTACAAAGTATCATACCTTGGTCATAGTCACTTAAATTTTCTTAACCTCCCCATCCCCCGCTTTCCACTTTCCCCCCACATCCTAGTATTGCCCTTTAAAAGACTTTTTAAAAAATAGTCTTAGCCTCACAGCAAGAGCAAGCATAGAGTTCCCATGTACCCCCGCTCCCAGGCATGCGCAGATGCCTTCATTACGGACATCCTGCACCGGCGTGATACATTTGTTACAACTGATGAATGTCCTTGACACAGTGTTATCACCCAAAGTCCATAATTTACATTAGAGCTAACTTTTGAGGTTTTATAGCCCATTGGCTTTGATAAATGTATAATGGCATCTATCCATCTCTTTATTAGCACACAGAATAGTCCAATAACCAAGAAACCCTGGGTTTGATGTATTCATCTCTCCTTTCCCACTAATCCCTGGAAATCTCTAATCTTTTTGCTGTCACCAGAGTTTTGTCTTTTCTAGAATGTTAGGTATAGTTGGAATCATACAGCATGAAGCCTTTTCAAACTGAAATCTTTCACTTAGTAATATGGTGTAATGTTCCTCCATGTCTTTTCATGGATTAATAGCTAATTTATCAGCACCGAATAATATTCTGTTCTATTGATACCACAGCTTATCCACTAGCCTTTTGAAAGATGTTTTTGTTGTTGCCAGGTTTTTGGCAATTAGCAATAAAGGTTTTATACACATGCCTGGGATGGCCTTTGTGGGCATATTTTTGACTCACTTGAGTATATACTAGTTAGCAAGATTGCTCTATGATACGCTAAGAATTTATGCAGTAGTAACTTGCTTTAATTTATAATCCTCTCATAGGATGGTTAATTTCCGCTGACAGGCAGGCACACCTTCAGACATGTCAGTGGGGGCCTTGTCAGACAGGATTACATGAGGGAGAAGACTCTCCCTAAGTTAGCAACATTTTATGGGCTGGAGTCCTCGGTAGAAGAAATGGAGGAAGTGAGCAGAACTCTGGCGTTCATCTATCTCTGCATCCTGATGAGGTCATGTGACCAGTTGGTTGCATCAGGCTCCCACTACAGCTACAGTGCCTTCCCCACTATGGTGGACTGTAATTATGCCTTGTAATTCTCAATGGAATATATGACACTGGGTGTGATATTTTGAGGCTCTAGATGATAGTAGCTGGTTCATCTTTCCTGTTGGGTAGGTAGGGTAGAAACAACTTGATTTAATCCAGTCAGGGTTTTGTACTGGCATGTAGCTGAGGTTCATTTTTATTGGTTTATTGCTGGTACTCCCAGACTTCACCCCCCAACCCCAGCCCCCCCAGCCCCGGTCTGTGGTACTGCTAACAGCGATACAGAGCAACTGCTTAGCAGATGGCTTGGGAAAATTCATACTAAAAATTAACGTAATGCTTTATACTTTTCTTATTTTAAAACCTGGTTCCCTTGAATCTTGGCCGCTTCAGCAGCTACTTCGGGGCTCATAGACCCATTTTCTGTATCGCCATGGATTGAGCGTGTTCGCCAAAACTCCATGTTAGAAGCTTTATTCCAAAATCAAGTTAATAGTCTCTGAACATGGGGTCTTTAGGGAACGATTAGGGTAAGATGCATTCATTTCTTAAAAAAAAAGATTCATATGTCTGTGTCTGTATCTGTGTGATTGTACGCTACAAATGTGGGAGCCTGAAGAGGAGGCCGGAAGAAGGTGTCAGACCCTCTGCAGCTGACGTTACAGGTGGTTGTGAGTGACCTAACATGGGTGCTGGGGGCTGAACTCGGATCTTGGGCTTCCCTTGAGCTCCAGTGTGGGTTCATTTGGATGGGGCCTCCCTAGTTGTGTTAGTGGTGTTTATATGAGAAGAGCGACCCCAGATCTGTTTAATCATACATCTCCCACCATGTAGTTAACACCCTTTCTCTAGGACTCTCCTAAGTTAAATAAACCCCTAAGTATTTTTTCTGAATTTCCCGATCTTTGTTATTCCACCATAGCAACAGAAACACACCCAGCGACTCACTGCAGAAAACCGCTTCAGTGAGTAATAGACTGCATATATGACTGTTGTCTCATAAATTTATATCACGTAGTGATGCTGTAGCAGTTTTAATTTATGTAGGAAATTCAGCTAATAAAACAGTCCTCAGAATGAGCCAGCTACATGATGCATAATGGTATTTTACCTTGCCTTTCTTTTCTTCATCCCTCCTTCTCTCTCCCTCTCTCCCTTCCTCTCCCCCTTCCTCCCTCCCCCTCCCTCCCTCTCTCCCTGCCTCCCTCCTTTCTTTCCTTGCTTTCCACCTTCTTTTCTTTCTTTCTTTCTTGTTTGTTTTTTGAGACAGGGTTTCTCCTTGTAGCTCTGGCTGTCCTGGAACTCCCTTTGTAGACCAGGCTGGCCTCGAACTTGTACCTCTAGAAAGGTACCTGGCCGCATACCTTTCTAGATCTCATTAGAAAGCTCAGCCCTATTCTCATCCAGTCTTCCACAGTCTTAAGTTTGACTCGTAGTTAATGTATTAACTTTAACTAACGCTTTTAAGAATGCCTTCCAAATCTTCTAGCTCACTTACTTTTAGTTTGGTTTCCCGGGAAGCTGCAGTCTGCACTGCTTTGTGCTTGTTGATAATTCTTTAACCCGTTCGTGTGATGTGAGCTTGGGCTGAGCTTATTGGACTGGCCGGTTGAGTCAGAATGCCTCCTGTTTTCCTCCGCTCTGCGTTATTGCCAAGGCAGTTTTCCTTACCATCCCAGGCTCCGGGAAGGAGAGTCTCCACTAGAGGTTTAGAAGATAGTTGTTTTTGTTCTCTGTTTCTCATACTAAGCTGTCTATAGCTACAGTCACAGTGGTTGCCTGTGTATCTCAAGGCAAAAGCGGATTTAACACCTAACACATCTTTGACATCCCTTGTTGTATCAAATACTTAATCTCAGTCTGGGATTTCTACCCTGCCTTAGATCATACAGTTCCCAGATAAATATAAACAAACAATGTTTATATTTATAATAAGCCTTAATCAGCACCAAAGCTGGGCAGATATCAAACCTCTGAGCTGTTAGAATTTACTTCTACATCAATAACCCTGAATTATAACTTACCATGTTCCATCTGGGCAGCACTTAATCTCAATTGGCCAGCCTTCAGGGCCATATTTTCAAGATTATTACCCCATGGTATCTTCTCCTCTCTCCACCTTCTCTCTTCTTCATGGTCCCTGCCTCCAAACCCAAGCCACAGGAACCCAAGGAATCAAAACAAAACAAAACAAAACAAAACAAAACAAACCCGGTATATTTCCTGACCAGCCATATAGGCTATAGGCAGTTTTAGTCACCAATCAGGGATAACTTGGTGGGCAAGGTTACATAGTGTCACTTGGGTCACTGGTTCTCTTGTCCTTGTTACCACAAAGATCCTCCTGCCTCTGCCTCCCTAGTGCTGGGATTCAAAGTGTGCACTGACACACCCACCATTTACTGTTCTCTTGCACACATACATACATGGGCACATACATGCAGGTACATGCACACACACACATACACATGGGCAGATACACACACCTGTAAATGAAGACACTCTTCTACTTTCCTTGATTTCAGGAGAAAAGGTTTGAGATGCATTTTGAGGCCTGTAAAGCTCTATTCAGGGTTTTATTGTTTGTGACACCTCTTAGATTGTCTGAAGCCCTTACACAGTTATGAGATGGCAAAGATTAAGATTCAACCACTTTATCTGTGATGTTTCTATAATTCTAGGAGTTGGCTTGGGTTAAGTAGTTCCTTTAATACTTGAGGAATAGTTAAGGTGTATTAAGGTATGCAGTGCAGGCCCCACCCCAACCCCCCACCCCAATTCCACTCCGCAGTTTGGCATTTACCCAGGTGTGTGACTCTAGCAGTCTGATATTTAAGTTTGTATACTTGTGATTTCCTTTTTCTAAATAGTTTCAGAATTTACTTTACAAAAAATGAATTGTTGACAGAGAAGGATTTGTTTTTAAGAAGATTTTAAAAGAGCTGCATTTTATGAACAATTCTTTAATCAGCCCTGAGTGACAGATACATTCTGTGTCAGAACAATATCTAACTTTAATGTTCTTCCTTCCGTGTTTGGTTTGTAAATAAACATGAAGAGTGATCATCTCATGACATTCTTTAAAAAAATTTTTTTTCTTCTTTCTCCAGAAAGTAAATAAAACCCTCATTGTTTCCTAATCTTCATGAAGAAATTCTTTCTGGCCTCAGGTAAGAGGCTGTTTCAAGGCCACCCTACTCATCTACAGGAATGCCATTTAGACCTTAGAGTTGATGTTTCTGTGCAAGTGCTTCTAAGTCACGGAAGTGTAGCAGAGCCAGCACTGAATTTTTGGATGACTTCAGTTGCAGCTCTCGGAATGCAGCATCTGTGTGGGGCGGGGGAGCCTTGTCAGAGGCACAAGCCTCCTGACTATATCTTGGCCCGTGTTCCCTTTTTTCCAGTAAGCTGTCTGCTCTACAGAGGTGTATAACCCTAATGGCTTGTTGTATGCCATTAAAAGGTATTGTACACTCATAAAAGAATGACATTTTGATCAATGCTGTTAAAAGAATTACTGTCTTGACACAGAAAAGCTTTCCTGCTGCAAGTTTAAAAATATGCCTTTAAAAGCTTTTTATTGAATACCTTTGCATCCCTCAGAAATATGCCGTTTTGGCATGAGGTTACTCTGAAGTGTTCCACATTATAACTTAAGCACAAACCTCCTATTTACCTTTAGAAGTCACAGGGCCAGACAGGCTATTTCCCTACCAAACGGAGCGTGGCAGCATGCAGTCGCATGCTACTTAAGTCATCGCTGCATGAGTTCTAAAAAGAAAAGATTTGTAAAAAGAAATCTGAAAACTAAGTTATTCCTTTTTATTTTGCAAAGTATTGATTTGTGTGTGTGTGTGTGTGTGTGTGTGTGTGTGTGTGTGTGTGTGTGCTGTTTTGTTTAAAGTTTGTGATTTAATTTCCGTTTGGACTTAGGAATCCTCTCTTTTACCCAGTTTGGGGATAGGTCTTTTTTTCATTCTGTAGAAACTGGTTCTCTTAAATGGTGGTGTTAGATGGAGACTTTTCTCTTTCTTTCCTTTCTGTTGTGTTTTTGGTTAGGAGTTTAGATAAGCCCTGTCACAGTTGACGGTCTCCCAAAGCTGTGTGTTTCTTCTCTTTGCAGCTAGTCCTTCACAGATGGACTTATAATTATGGCTATAACGTTGGCTTTGCCCCACACTTCTTTCACTGTCTAACGTCTAACTTACGTCTTTAAAGATTGGCAAACTGAGAATTCTAAAACTCTAGTGCCCCGAAAAAACAGAGTTTTAAAGTTGTATGTCAGTACAGGTCGAGTATCGACTTTGTGCTTCTGAATTTTATGTTTAATTATGCGCTTTCTGAATTTTATGTTTAATTATGCTTATTCAATTATTTATAATGTCATTTATTGATCAAATAATGGGATTTCACGTGTTTTCATTTTCTTTTCTTTTTGTTGTTGTTTGTTTTTATTTTGTTTCAAGAGGGTCTTACTGTATGCCTTAGCTGGTATGAAATGTGCTCTGAAGACCAGGCTGGCCTTGAACTCACAGAGATCTACCTGCCTCTGCCTCCAGAGTGCTGAGTGCTGGGATTAAAGGTGTGTGCCACCTTCTACGGTCAAGATTTTTGTTTTATACATGGAAAATTCTTATGTTGGGTTCTTAGCATGTTGGACTATTCTTTTTCAAGAAACAAAGATACCGCCTGGGCTGGATAGCTTTATGTCAACTTGACACAAGCTAAAGTCATCTGAGAGGAGGGAACCTGAGTTAGAAAATACCTCCATGAAATCAGGCAGCAGGCAAGCCTGTAGGGCATTTTCTTAATTAGTGATTGATGGGGGAGGGCCCAGCCTATTTTGAGTGATACCAGCCTTAAGCTGGTGGTTCTGGATTCTAGAAGAAAGAAGGTTGAGACAGTCATGAGGAGCAAGCCAGTAAGCAGCACCCCTCCATGGCCTCTGCATCAGCTCCTGCCTCCAGGTTCCTGTCCTGGCTTCCTTTGATGATGAACCATGATATGGAATTGTAAGATGAAGTAAACCCCTTTCTCCCCCAAGTTGCTTCAGTCATGGTGTTTCATCCCAGCAATAGTAAGGCTAACTAAGACAGCATCTGAAATTTCTCTGATGTGTAGCTGCTTATAACTGTTTGCAACGGCTATGTATAGTTGAATCCAAACAACCACCTTTGAATAAGTTCAGTGTGGTCTCCTTCAGGAATCAACTCATTACCCTGGACTTGAAATACTAAGCAAGCAGCACCTGGCTTCCCACAAACCCTGCTAACTCTTTTTTTTTTTTTCATAAAAGAAAAGACATATTGTGTTTTCTACCAGGAGCCCATTCTCTTGACTGAACATAAACAGTTCTCATTTTGTAAGAAGAGCCCAGAGTAGTTCTTGGAGCCTGAGCCTGAGTCTTATATCGACATGATTACAGTTCTTCCGTACAGTTCCTCTATAAAAAACTGTGTGACCCTGCAAAGGGATGCTGATATTTTCTGCAATATCCATAGCCTGATTATTGAGAATTGTCCTCATTCTTACAGTGGAAGTATCTAGAGAACTCTGATTTGACATAGCATATTAGCTGCCGCTTCTGGTCTAGCTCTGCCTGTAAGGTAGATGTTTTGTTGTTAGTGTTTTTTTTTTAAAATATTGATTGTGTCTTTTAGTATTCAGTAAACATTAAGTAGGAGATGATTCCTTTTCTTCCAGTGTTGGAGATTAAAGTCAAGTCTTTATGCTACGCAAAGACTGTATCACTGAGCTGTGGCCTTAGCAATTAATCAGGTGATTTAGATGGAGCAGGAAAACTTGCTACAGTGGTTACGCAGGTTTTCCAAAGGTCTGAAGTTGTTACCTAACTGCAGAGCAGGGCATCTAGTGTGGGCAGGACACAGCTGTGCTCGTTATAGGCATTTGTAGTTGTTCTCAGTAGAGCCATACCCTAGATCGATGGTTCTCAACCTGAGGGTTGCGACCCTTTAGTGGGATCAAAGAACCTTTTCACAGGGTCACATATCAAGTATCCTGTATATCAGATATTTACATTACACTTCATAACAGTAGCAAAATTATTGTTATGAAGTAGCAAGGAATGTAATTGTCTGGGGGTGGGGCAGGGGGGAGTCACCACAACTTGAGGAACTATGTTAAAGGGTCGCACATTAGGAAAGATACCCACTTCCCTAGGTAGCATTACAAAGGAGCGCCCTAGTGTTCAGAGGCTTGGACTCAGCATATGGACAGACTGGAGGAGTGGCAGCGCTGACACTTGAAGCAAACTTCTTGTGCCTCCAAATTATGTTCTTTTCGGTGTGATACCTTCACCCTTCTTAGAACGCCCCTCTCTCAGTTTTTGTATATGAAATGTATTCAAACGTGCTTATTATTAGAAATGTTGGAATAGAAATTTGTGGTTTTCACTAACAGTTTAGAGACAAGTGTCCTGCAAACTTAATCGGACTGCATATCAGAAGAACTGAGTGAGCTCGGGTTACATCTGATTCTGGCCATATGATGATATTCTATTATTGTTCTCTCAAAATAAAAATATAATTTGGCTCTTATTTATGTATTTGAAACCTAAATGCAGCTCCCTTCCCAGTGTACTCTCCACAGAGTCCCTCCCTCCATCCCACTACCCTGCTCCTCTGAGAAGGTGAGGCCCCTGGATATCCCCCAACTCTGAGGCATCAAGTTTCAGCAGGATTAGGGGCATCCTCTCCCACTTTGATTCAGCGTTCACACTTGTTCTTTCGAGCACAGATACAATTTTACCTCCAATAGTTCAGGCTGTTCAATGCTATGTTTTCTAACACAAGGATGAGGTGCTTTGATTTTTATTCTTGTATGATTGATTCTGATACTGAAATTCACTGAAAAATTCCACACAGAGAAGTAATTAATTAAAGGACACTCTTGTAAGATACACTGTAGGTTGATAGATTTGTGTTGCTGTTGTTGTTTGTTTGTTTTTTGAAACACTTTTTCTCTGTGTATCCTTGGCTGTCCTGGAACTCATTCTGTAGATCAGGCTGGCCTCGAACTCAGAGATTCACTTGCCTCTGCCTCCCAAGTGCTGGGATTAAGGGTGTGCACCACCACCTGGTAATAGTTTGTTAGGTTTTATAGTCAGAATAAGTCTGGAAATCTCAGTAGTATAAATAACTTTCTTTGTGTGTGTATGTGTCCGCCAATAAACTCAGGAATAGGCAGCTTCTATCTTCAGAGTACTTGTGCAGGTGGTGATGCCTATAAACCCAGCTACTGTGTATATATATATATATATATATATATATATATATAT
>BDUI01000006.1:183789-200668 GCA_002335545.1 Apodemus speciosus
TCATGTACATGCACACGTGTGTGTGTGTGTGTGTGTGTGTGTGTGTGTGTGTGTGTGTCCATGGGTTGGGAACTGACGATTAGGGTATCAATCCCAGTTTGCCTAGGCTTGAGTTTCTAAGCCATAGAACTCTCTCTCTCTCTCTCTCTCTCTCTCTCTCTCTCTCTCTCTCTCTGTGTGTGTGTGTATATACCTGTATGTGCATGTGTACACATGCTAATAATGGTTGAGTTACAGGGACACAGATTTTTCTGACAGTTGAACAGCTCTCAATTCAGTGCCTACACCGATACTTGTCTATTTTATTAGTAGGAGGCTCAGTCTCTCATGTTTGCCCTATTTTAGGTCACCTTTTCTTTCCAGGTAAGAAATTAATTTCTTTGTTGGCATCATTGCAAGTTGACTTGATAACAACAGTGCTGTTATTGAACAGCTAACAGTGATAGGCTAAGCACAGCCTCTTCAGCAGAGGCAAAGCAGTTATTGATTCCTAGTGGATTCCAGGAACCTGTTGAGCTCCCTGGTCTTTTGTCCTTCGAAAGCTTCCATTTGTATTCCTTGGCATGGAACCATTTGTGTTGGGAGCATTTTTCACAGGTATTTTCATATCCTATAAACCTTTTTTTATTTTTCATTTTCTAGTTTTCTATCATGCAGTTGAAACTCTAGAACATTAGCTATGTGAATTTGGCAGGGTTTGACTTATTTTCGGCAGTTTTAAATGTGACTTATATAGTTAACTCAACTTCTGGCCATCCATGAATAGTAGGCTACCGACAAATATATGTGACTATTCTGTGGACTCTCTAGCTAGTGTTAGGGAATAACTGAAATGAATTCTGGGAAGTTTGTTTTATGCTGTGATGTACCCTGGAAAGAATAAAATGTGTGCAAAACCAGAGTGGGGAGTGGTTAGAGTCTGACCTGTTTATGCTCTCCTTTTAAGACTGAACTCCGTCACTTGTCCTTCTCAGAAGGCTGGCCTGCTTTTAAACAGGTGAGCATGATGTGATGCTCCTCTTGGGTAAAGTGTCCCCTCTCATGGAATCAGATTTCTAACTATTGCTACATGAGCAGAAACAAGTACTGGCCTTTCCTTATCCGGCAGGTGTTGGTTAGGGGTCCGCCATTTGTATAAACTACTCTTCAAGAATGACAATAAAGAGGAACTGTAACTTTTGCTTTCTCCCCAACACAAAATATGCCACTTGTTAATTGTTTCAGCCTTATATGGTAACGAGCACTACCAACAAGCTATGCATATAAAATTGCACATGGGAATATTTGCTATTAAAACCTTTTAAGTTTTTAAAATGTCTTTCTTTTCACAGTTGATCCATAAGAACAGGCGGATTATTTCCTAGTCATGATCATACTGAGAATCTTGACAACCCCCCTCTTGACAATCCCCCATTCCCCCATTCCCCCCTGCAAAAAAACAAAACAAAACACATACCTGGCTAAGAAGCCAGTAAAGAAGTCTCAGCAATAAACTAAAGAATCAAAGGTTTGTTATTTTTTTAGTTAGGCCTAGTGATGCATGCCTTCAATCCCAGTACTCGGGAGGCAGATGTATGTGAATTCAAGGCTAGCCTGGATTACATACTGAGTTCCGGGCCAGCCAGAGCTACACAGTAAGAATTTATTTCAAAAGACCAAAACAACAACAACAACAACAACAACAACAACAACATTTGCATCTTTTAAATTCTAATAATGACCTCAGTTAGGCATCACAAAATTAGATTTCACATCTGGGTCTCATTATTTTTCTGCCATAGTCTTTCTCATATAATTGGTATATGTTAGCTCTGCCTCTGTCCTCAATATAAAATATTTCAATTGTCCTGATTATTGATTATTGCAAATAGCCTTAGTTTTGTTTTTTTTTTTTAACCACACTGACTTTGTGTGTTAAAGCCTATGGTGTGTGGCTTGGTAGACCTTTTTGGGAACAAGCATTGCCATCAGAGCTGTTTAAAAGACTCAAGTCATCAGAAGAGGAGTCGTCCTGTTATAAACGTGAGGTAGTTCATGCAGGTATTATGAAAGGCTTTAATTTTTCTAACTTGAGGCTATCTTTCTACAGTTTAGCCTGGAAAATTGAAAATCGAGTTTGAAGCTCAATAAAATAGGAATTTGATACTATTGCTTTTCTAAGCAATTAAATTCACCAGGCAGTTCAGTAGAAGAGAGTGTTTCCTTAATCACAAGGTTTTTGGTTTTTTGTATTCCAGAGATTCACATAGTGTAAGTGCACAATCTAATAATCTTATAACCTAAATTGTCTACATATCTCCAGTCTAATTAGAGACTTTACTTAGTAGCCCAGGCTAGCTCTGAACTTGGCAGGCTCTGGCTTTTCCTTCTTGGGTACTCGGATCACAGGTAAATGTCACACACTTGACTCTGTTGCTACCATCTTGAAGTAGCAGAATATATTTGTGTCTCATACTCCATCTTAATGCTTTATATAAACAAAATGTCAGACTATGTCTCAGTGATTTTCACTTGAATATTATATAGACACCCTGACTTAAATTTAAACTTAAATGTTTGAGTATGAAGACTCTGTAATATCTGTGCAAATTATATAGATTATTTTCACCTTTGGCTATTGTATGCTGATACTAGTTTTAATTCTAAAATTTTAAATGCCTGGCTTCCCTGGTTACCTTTATGTTGTTGAATAAGGTTTTAAACTGATTCTGAGTATGATCTTGGTATTTCTGGATAGCTATATTTCCTGGACTGACACTCTGAGCTGATTTGGTGGGCCCCCAAAGTTTCTTTGTTTTGAGTTGCTGGGATCACCAAACTCAAAAAAATGTGAAGAGTTTGCTATGTGGATAGACAGTTCTGTCAGGTCAGTTGGTAGAATTACCATGCATGCTGCATATACATTAGCCTCTTTCTTTCTCTCTGTCTTTCTCTCTGTCTTTCTCTCTCTCTCTCTCTCTCTCTCTCTCTCTCTCTCTCTCTCACACACACACACACACACACACACACACACACACACACACACACACACACAGAAGCTGTGCAGCTATCTTGGATTAGTTTCTCTCTTGAGTTTCAAGCCACATGTACATGCCGAGCTGTTCTGGTCAGACTAGTGTTTTTGGGTGATGTTTTTGCCAGGGAGATGTAGCTCCTCGGCGATAAGATTGGAATAAGCAGCAGTCTTTCAACACTGTTGTCAAATGACTTTCACAGTCCATCGAAAATCCTATAAACTACAACTGCCGCCTGAAAAAATTACTTTTCTGTTGTCTGGAAGGATCATCAGGATGTGGGCTTGAATCCTGTGGGTATTAAAACAGTAGCAACACAATCTTGTCAAATTTATAAATAGTTTATATATTTCTTTGTAAAAATGTTTGTACCTAATATTAAAGGTTCCCAGTTTCAATTATAGTTGATGAGATTTCTCCCTTCTCCAGGTATTTCTTTTTCAGAATTTTGGAAAAATGAATAATAAAAACTATTTGTCATAGCTTTACATCAGGGTTTGAATTAATGTTGTTACTTCTGTAAGGTCATATTTACATTCCTACTTAAGGACAAGGAAATTCTATAAAACAGTACTCAGCAGCACAGGTTTTATGTATATTGAGCTTCTTGACCCAGTATCTTCTTACACATATAATTAGCACGCCACAGTAAAAGGATTGTACTGTGAGGAAACATATATAACAGTATCGCAGACCTTTGGTTCCTTGGAGAATCTGGCTTATTAGACATGTTATATCCAAAAGTCAGGTTTACAGTCTCGGGTATTGGTTCTTCTGAGGATGAAGAGTAATCTTTGCCATTTTGCCCATGCTCGGATGAGCAGGGCTCCATGTCAAGGTTAGAGGAACCCCGGTTAGTGGTCTTAGATCATGATATTCATTTACTAAACATCTTTAATGTGTCCACTTTTTATTTAAAAGTTCTTTTTGTAATAGTTTGCTATGCAGAGGGAGACTTTTTAGGGGCTCATATAAATGGTTATTTTCCAATCAACTATAGGAACAGCTAGAGCACCTTATTGACAGTCTAATTTGCATAAAAGCATATAATAATCTCTGCCAACCAGTTTTCACGTTGCTACAGCATTTGGAAGATGGGGGATTGATGCTTCTGATAAAGAGATGTATACAAGGTGTAGCCAGGGACTCATTCCACAGACCACTGGACTCACTACAGGACCTTGTACCAATTAGAGGTGCAGAATAGAATCAACAGGCACTGTCTACTAAAGTGTGAACTGTATACAAGTAGGAACTAGTTCTTTGAAAGTGACACGAGAATCTGAATGCAAGGTGACATGATCCAGCACAGCTATTAAGGCACATGGAATAATTTAAGGCACACAGAGCCCAAGAGGTACAGCAGCAGAGCAGAACCAGTGTGTATTGATCCCCTTGTCCATACTGCTTGCTATTAAGGAGCATTAGAAGTTAATGCAGAGTCACATTCTGTGCGATTTATAATTGATTTAGTTTGTTGTGTATGTTACAAAATGTGTAGCAATAAATTAATACACTAAAAGAAGAATAACTAGGTGTAGAAGATTGCTGTTTCCCACAAGATATAATAATAATAATAATAATAATAATAATAGTAATAAATAATAATAATAATAATGTACATAGAAGATAGGAGAACTACGGGCAAGTAGTAGGGGCTGAAGAACAAATCTTCCAAAGACCATGTGTGTGACCCCTGGTTTGTCACCCAGTGTGTCTTGATGTTTAACCGTATCAGTTTCTCATTGTCGTCTTCTTGTGACCCATGCTTTCAATGTTTTTGCTGAGATGAAGCTCACACTTCCTTCGGTTTGCAGTGTGCATTAAGTCTGTGCATGGGTACAGCTTCCACCACACCGTGGAGAACTTTCCTCCACTCCATATACACCAGCAATCATTATGGACTCGCTCCTAAATACTCTAGACCCCGCCAGTTACTCATCTGTGTGATCTGAGTTTTAAAACCTGTTGATGTGAGACTCCCTGCTGCTTTCCAGGGATATTTTCCCTCAGACCACTCAATTGATTAGACAGGGACAGAGGGGGAAAATCCATGGCTATTCTCTTTGTTAATGCAAGTCTTTTAAATCAAAGTAAGTGGCATATAACTATATTCTTACATGTATCTAATTAAATACAGCTTCTTAAACATGATTTTCAAAGGTTGTTTTTATCATAGCTATTCACCTATTAAATATACCTCCTCCCTCACTTCTGACTCTCTGATCCTTAAATTTAAAGATTCAGAGTATTGATCTTGTCGGACTAAGAGATTCTGACTCATTCTGACAGCACTCACAGGAAAGTAATGTATAACCCCGAATACAAATTATTCAATACAGTGTAAAACATATTTTCCCTGGGGACTAGGCATAGTACCCTCCAAGCAGCATGTTCCCTTCTTATAAGTAATCTACAAGACAGGCTAAAATATTATGAGTTAATTGTCTTGTACATGTAGAACCAGAACAAGACAAATAGTTGGTTCAAACACTGAGTGGCTTGGCTGTCTTTTACTCAAATGGGAAGGTAAAATAATGCCTCCTGTTCCATAATGTCCGCACCCCAGCCCTGAGTATCAATTACCTTACCTAGCACATGAGAAGCTAGACAGATGGGATGAACTTGAGGTGGTGAGTTTAGGTGGATTATCCGAGTGGGCTGAGTTTAATTCCACGGATTCTTATGATTCTAAGACCCCTTGTATCGGAAAGCTGATGAGACTGTGGGAGGACCCGAGGCACAGCAGGCAGCATTAAAAAACCCAGTTGACCCTTGCCAGCCTTCAAGATCTAGAAAGGCACACTGAGCCAAGGAATGCTGGTGGACTTCAGAAGCTGGGAAAGGAAGCAGGTAGATATGTTCTAGAGCTTCCCATAGGGAAAATAGCTCAACTTCTATTCTGACCTTAATCCAGCAAGACCCATTGTAAGAAGATATATTTGTCTTGTCATTAAAGTTAGTGTCGGCAGTAGAAAACTAGTACACTTACCTAGATTTCCCCAACTGGGCCCAGTGGGTGAGCCCAGTGCAAGGATTCTCTCTCCCAACACAATGGGTAATGGGAGTCTCGCCTGGATTTTTGCTTCTGTGGCTTTCTTTTTCATACCTTCAGAGCCTTTTGGAAGTCCTTTCTTGACTGAATACATCTGCTAAAACACATTTAATAAGAACGCGATCTTAAAAGTTAGATAGAAAAGCTTAGGTTTTGAATCTGGCTTTACTATTTTACTAGACGGGAGTGCTAGGGCAGGTGGTAATATTCTAAGGCCCCGCCCTCCACTCTTCATGAAAAGGTGGGGTTAATAGCACTCACCCGTGAGGGTGGTTTTGAGGATAATGCGTATGGCACAACATTTCCTACAGACTGGGCACCTAATAGAGGATTGTTACTATCTGTTAAGGCTAAAAGTAAGAGTTGCCAGTGGCATACATTGTAACCCTTGCTCAGATACAAATGTATTAAGAACTGTTCCCCCAATTGTGTTCAGCAGATGGTTGCACAGAATATGCCCCTCTGGCTGTTATGTTGAGGCAGTTTATTAAAAAGGTAGACACTATCATCAGTAGTGTAATCATTAGTGAGCCCACAAGACTTGGATGGTGGGCATCAGACCCACAGTCACATGATGGCCCTGGTTAAACTGGTAGGGTCTCAAAACGACACCATGAGAATACATAGAGAAGAGGGCTGGAGAGGGCTGGAGGAGCCGAGGAAGCACTGCAGCCGACGGCGATGCACGTGCTTTATATATGGGTATGAAAAGTTCGGACACACAAGTTAACATAAAAGTTACAAGAAACAATGAGTGCTAAAAATGTAGCTTAAAAAGAAGTTGATAAATAATTATATTTGTTGTTTTTGTTTTTTATAAGATGTTCTGCTGTGTATGCTTTGCTTTAATTCTAGGACTGGGGAAGCAGAAACAGGCATATCTCTGTGACCTTGGGTCTAGCCTAGTCTACATAGAGAGATTTGGCCAATCACAGCTACATAGAGAGACCTTGTCTCAAAGCAAAACCAACAAATGAACAAGTCTCTTATTTGTTTTCGAGACAAGATTTTGTGTGTAGACCATGTTGGTTTCAAATTTGGTATTAATTCTCCTGCCTCTACATTCAAAAGTGCTAAGGTTACAAGTCTACACCACCATACCCAACTGAATGTTGTAAAGTCTTAATGGGTAGATTAGAACCATTTTCAGAGCATGGTACAATGTATCATAGTTTCTAATATTTCTTTTCTTAAGAAGCTGGTGTTACATAGACTATTAAGGAAAACCTGGAATTCCATATTTATACAGAATTTTTAAAACTTCCCAATAACTGGAATTATGTTTCAGTATCTTTCAATTTCTAAAATTTAGTTTAATTAATTTTATAAGTGCGGGTATTGTGTTTGCATGTATGGCCGTATACTATTTGAGTGTCTGTTGTCCATGAGGCCAGAACTGTTCACGGGATAATCTAGAAGAGGAGTTTCAGAGAGTTGTGTGCTGCTGTGTCAGTGCTGGGAATCGAACCAGGGTCTTCTGGAATAGCAGCCAGGCTCGTCACTGTGAGACTTCTCTGTAGTGCCTCTTCATCACTTTAAATCCTTAATACCTGGGAGACAGATGCCGTGCTGGGCAGCAGTAAACGTTTATTGAACTGAGGTAATGTGAATTCCTGGAGGCTGTTCCCTCACAGCCAGCTGTGGGGTCACTCTTGCTGCTGCCCTGACTTGGCCGTGGCTCTCAGACCTGTGACATTTTTTGCACTGCTATGTTTTCTGTCTCTCCTGTGCTTGGCCAGTGCTCCGTGGTGCCACCTAGCTTGGGCAAAGACTGCTGTACTTAATATTCTCTTCCACTTAATCTCTGTCTGTCCCTCTGCCAATAATAACCATATCATTGAACCCATTGCTTCCTAACTTTTATGGTATTGTTTACTTATACCGGGACAGGGAAGCCAGAGGGCGTTGATTGGGGAACAGAGGGAGGGAAGAGGGCTTATGGGACTTTCGGGGGGTTGGGGGGGAACCAGGAAAGGGGAAATCATTTGAAATGCAAATAAAGAATATATCTAATTAAAAAAAAGAAAATTACAGTTTTGTTGTTGTTTGAGACAGATTTCCATGTAGTTGAGGCTGGACCTGAACTTCTCGTTCTCCTGTCTCCCTCTCTCAAGACCTTGGATGACAGCTGTGTGCTGCCACACCTGACTAGAAAGTGTCTTCTGTATGGCACAGTCAGGCAGTCCACCAGCCATCTTACAGCAGGAGCTTGGTACCCAGGCCTCAGCTTAGTAATCCTGTCAGCCAGTGTTGGCATGGCAGCGTACCTTTCACACTACACCCTTTGGGAAACTCCACTTAATCTTCATTTGAAACTGGCTCTGACTAGAATCTACCTTAGCTTCTACATAGATGCTTAATAAGCACCTACTGTATACTGTATTTTTCCCAAGTTCTGTGTACACAGGGATTCAGAATTCTAAATGAGTTATTTTTCATAAGGAAGTCGTGGTCTCTGGCAGATAGAGCTCTGCACTTGCCCCTCAATGGGTGGTCTGTGTTTCCTTCAGACCTCAGCTCATGTCTTTATTGTTTTTTAAAAAATATTTAGGTTGGGACTGGAGAGATGGCTCAGCGGTTAAGAGTACTGACTGCTCTTCCTAAGGTCCTGAGTTCAAATCCCAGCAACCAACCACATGGTGGCTCACAGGCATCCGTAATGAGATCTGACGCCCTCTTCTGGAGTGGCTGAAGACAGCTACAGTGTACTTACATATAACAAATAAATAAACAAATCGAGAAGAAAAAAGAGAAAAATTAAAAAAGAAAAACATTTATGTCATCAACATTTACTTCACCCTCTCCTTCACTCTTTCTCTAATACTGCTAAAATACGGCAGTTTTACACATTGTATTATTAACCATTTTATTAGAGCACAGACAGTCCAGTTTTTATAAAGCCTGTGTTCACTCATGCATTTCTGTTTCTGAACTGATGCATAAAACCGTCCACATGGATTCTTTACAGCGATTCCAATTCAGTCAGTTTTATTCTTGTCGATTTTCCGTATCTATCTTCCTATTGTTGCTATCATTGTTCGGAGCCGTCTATCACGTTATTTACCTGGCTTCCGCTCCCTACAGACTCTATACATTCAGAATATATACAAGTAAATCTGATACTTGTACAATACATATAAAATGTTGGTTGGGCAGCTGTATTATCAGAATCAAATGTGGTCTCATACTTTGAATAAGTATCGTTCTAACAGATATTATTAGAGCATATATAATATATATTGTAAAACATATGTTATAATTTATGATGTACAATAAGATATATGATATAATACATTCTTTCTATAGATACTTTAATATATATAAATAAGATACATTACTTAAGTTTAAGAGCAGCCCCGTAAGTAAAACGTCTTAAATCTCTGTGTTGCGAATGTAGAAGCTACACTGTAGGTAAGTAACTTCCCCAAATTGGCAGCCTATTAGATAGTAGTTGGCACGGATGAACTGTCATCAGCAGTGCTGAGCAGTTTTGACATGTGAACACTGACAGCCATTCTCACACACTACTATGACAGAACCAGGTTACCAGCTCCGTGGTAGAACGCCTGCCTAGTGTATACTTCTAGTTCAGCCCCTAGAAGTAGACAAAGATTACACGTGGGTGATCAGACTAGTAGTAGGTTATAATAAGAAATGCTAAATGTTTCCTCCTAGGTAAAATAAGCCACTGTTTGGGGGTGACAGGTACTGTGCGATATGGAAGATGGAATGCAGAGAGCATGACGAACTCTCACCAGGAAGTGTCCAGTACTTAAGAAAAACAAAAGTCAATAAGGATATTGACATGACCATGTGTGCCTGCAATCCCAGCTGCTTAGAAGCCCGGGGCAGAAAATGCACATGTTCTAAGCCTGCCTTGACAACATTTGACCCTATCACAAGAAAAAAGGGTTAGGACTATGTGTGGGACATCTGTGAAGTCAGCTAAGAAATGAATGGCGTGCTTTATATATGCTGTCGGATTGCAGTCTGACTACTGAGCAGTTACTATTATGCCTGCTTTTCACTCGAGGGAAACAAATTTCAGGTAGATTAAGTAATGGGCTCCAGGGATGCTAAGCCTGGAAATTAGCGAGCTGAGATTAAAACTTGGTCGTGTCCATCCAGTTTTCTTTTTAGGGTGCTGTATGGCCTCTGGTAATAGGGTACCAGGGAAGAGGGTATTAAAGGAGAGTTAGAAGCCAGAGTGGCCTTTCTCAGATGACTGCTTCATTCTCAGAAAACACCAGGGGCAGCAGTAGGAGGCACAGCGGGTGGGTGTCTAGACAGCACCAGTGGAGGAAAGGGGAAAACTTGGGAAACCTATAAAATGCCCAAGGTAGCATCTGTTTAACAGATCTCTGGCCCTAGGCTTCTCCAGTGTCCTGAGGGGTTTTCTCTTTATCTGCAGCATTTGGTTCTTCCCTAGACAACCATCGGCACCGCCATTATGGTGTGGAACAGGCTTTCAGGTAATTGCAGGAATGTAGTTAGATTTGTGCTTATTTTGGGGAAGTATATTTGATAATGCATATTTGCCCTCCTGATTAGTGTTTGAGGAAAGAGTTTCGATAGCGTTGGAAGCCCAATAGAACGTCCCCTGATGACGCTGACTGCATCTTTCTGTGGTTCAGTCAGTTCTACTGCCTCCAACATGGACATGAGACATAGGTATCTATCTATATCCTGAGATACCTTACGATGCGAGGTGGAATGTAGTTCCCCGGAAGTAAGTGTTACAGAAATAATAATTCTACTTCTTAGTCTGGACATGAACATTTGATATCTCATGTTTTTTCTTTTTAATACGTATATATCACCAGACTCTGCTTTGTCTTTTTTCTCCCCCTTCTACTCTGACAAAGACATTTGCTCACAGCGGGCTCACTCTGAGGATGACAAGCCTTCTATCTCCATGGCTTAGCTTCACATTCTCTCCTGTCTTTAATTAAACTTGTTTTCTCGGTGTTGTAGCTGGAAGCCCTGTGTTGACACAACTCAGTCTTGTAAAGAACAGATTAAAATGTCAGTGTTCTAATGTTCTCATCTGTGGGAAAAGGAAAACATTTGGGGCATTTTATTTATAACTTTTTAAAGACTCCTCCGTGGGGGAGGGTTAGCTGAGAAAGGGAAAGCCTCTGACGGTTAAAGGGACAGGACTCCATTTCAGCCTGCTGTGAAGGGGAGAAGGTTTGAAAGCTTGCCGAAACTCTCCTTTCGAAAACTACAGCACACCTTTCCCCCTCTTTCTTAATTTTCCCGTCACTGTAGCTTTTAATTCCCAAGTGGTCTGCTTTATCTCTCCAGAGGCGCAATCTACGGAACATTGGTGGTTTCCTCAAAAGGCAGAGAGCCAGTTAAAGAAAGCACATGTGCTGTGTGAAGTCAAGGGAAATGAAGGGGATGCATGAAGCCTCCACCCTTCAACTCCTGTATGAATGCACCTATTTTCACAACTGGATCATTGATCTCTGCCAGCTCTTTATTAGTGAGTGGACCCACAAGCCCAACACATCACAGTTGGAGAGACCGTGGCATTCATAGATGAAGGTCAGACCACTGAGTTCACAGGCACCATTGCAAGATTTTAGAAGTTGCAGGAGACAGATGGGTTCCTATAAACTGACTAAGTAGATCTATGGGGCAGTTACAGTGTATCTTTATCGATTGAGTGTTTGTTTTCCACAGCTCAGGGCGGAATATCTCATTTTTATACATGAGGAAGCTGTGGCCTAGAAACGTAAATTTACATACAAGAGGGATGTATGGACGTAAATTGTCCAAAGAGACACAGAAAGTTGAGAAAGCAGGATGGGATTAGGCAGCTTATTGGATTAGAGTTTCCTAAAAGATAGTTTACTACTTTTTGCTTTGTTTTATTTATCTTGAGATAGGGTCTTTATGCAGTGCGCGCGGACTGACCTTATACTCAGGATCCCCCTGCTGTAGCTCCCTGGTGTTGGTATTTCAGGCATGCACAGCCATACCACCTAGATTTGCTCTGGTATTGTCTTAGCGGAAGCCTTTAGCCCTTGAGCATTGTTAATCAATATTTACTATTGTACACATGAAATGATAAATACTAAAGCAACATGGGGGAGTTTTCCCTTCTGCACCTGTGGTATGTGGTCGTCAGACAAAGCCCCGGTCCTAGTTTGGGCGTATCTTAATTGGCAAAAGAATTATTACGTGTTCTGTCTTGCTCGTATGAGAAGCAAAGTGAGTTTCTAGAAGGGCAGAGCTTTACAGTTTTCCATGCCCACTCTGCACTCCGACTTTGGGGAGCTAGCTCTCCTCTCGCAGCATGTCTGCCTTTCAGCTTTCAGACCTTATTTAGAGCCTTGCCTGGTTTCAGTTGTCCCCTGGGTTAACAGCTGTGGAATCTGCATTTCTCTGGCATTCCCTCTTGTATGTAAATTGCAGATGTTCTTTAAGGCCCCTTTGGACAGTTTTGGGGATCGAGGAAAGAAAGAAGCCTTTTTCTTTGCTTTGCTTTTTAAGGGGCCTATTGTGGCTTCTATATAGGCATCAATGTCTCCCTCCAGCCTTGAAACTGACTCCCTGCAGCTCAGCCTCTCTGGGATCAATTTGTTGGCCAGGGTTATTCAAACACGAGTAGAATTTGTGTCCTCTTTAGATTAATGTGCTGAGGCCAACAATAACAATTTTCGTGTGGGAACTGGTGCCTGATATCCAAATCAGACCATGTTTAATGCTCTATAATTTACTTGAGATTAAAAATATGCATTTGAGGGGCAATCCGGTCTTTTTCCCAGGTCCTGTTAGTTTGCTTTCATTTTCTTTTCTTTCTAAATTGTATACTTGAAATGAGGCATCTAGCAAAGTTCTTTTAACAAAAATTAACCTTTGTATTAAGGTATTACTGTTAAGCAAACTTATCTGAAGTATATAGCTTAAGATCCCCCTCTCTCCCCCCTAATGTATGCACCTGCACATGTGTGCTGTGAGAGATTGAGCCCACAGCCATGTACATTGTAAAATGTAATGTAATTTACACATTTTTACTCTGTTCCATCTCTTCAGTTCTTTAAACCCATGTAAGTATAGGGGAGACCCACATGATTCTGAAGTCTACCTCTGAGAGTTTCGGTGCATGGAATTTAACCTCAGCTGCACCCTAGTTCTGACAGGCAGTTTTTCCTGTTACCATTTGGGCTTCTCCTCCTYCTCAGTGGTTATTCAGACCAATGTCACTGACATTGCCAGGGTTTCTTCCTCACTGTTTCCATATTGACTTTTAACGTTTGTGACCCTGAGTGCATCTGGGCTGTTTTCAACCCCTGGTCCCTCCCCAGCACTTAGGAAGAATGTGTCTTAACCTCCGTCTCTCTCTCCCCTGTCTATGCTGTTGCTTCCATCCCTTTCTGATTTTAGCAACTGTCCTGTTGTTTAGCCCTTTCTTCTCCAGCCACGGCATCGTCTTATTTTCTTACTGTGCGCATCTGATTGAAACCTCTCAATCCTAATAAGACAGGACGATTCAAACCTCACCTTTGCCCCCTGCCTCTGCCTTGTTGAACCCTCTTTAGTTGTAGGTTAGAGGTTCCTTGCCTTTCCTCTAAAGCTCTGTCAAAATCACCAGCGCCTTTTGCCAAATCCAGTAAACAGTTCTCTTTTGAAATGTTTTCCGTGGTGTCGTTTCCTCTGACTGCTTCATTTCTCTGTGTCCTTCCTCAGGCTCCTTTGGTCATTTCAGTTGCTCTCTCCGTCCGTGTGTGAGGGAGGTTTCCGTCATTCGGCCCTTGTCTGTACTTCCTTCTGCCTTACGTCCGCATGCACAAGGTTACCCTTGGCCCACTATGAACTAGTACCGCGTTATGCTGAGCTCCCTCCAGTCTCCAACTCCACAGAACTGGCCTTGGGCCTAACAGCTGTATTTGGGCGTGTCACGGGAATATACGACAACGTACACCCTTGTGTTTCATCAGCATACCCCCTACCCAGATTAATTCTGCTTTCTTTATTGCATACTCTTTTATGGTCATTTGTGTCCTCTTTGATAAGCACTAAGTTTTGGGAGGGGTTCAAAGCTGGAAAGAACATTATCCATTAAGTTCTCCAGGCTGATGGAGAAGACAAGCAGTTAGAAAGTTGTTTTATAGTACAATGGAGGAAATAGACCGATAAAGGTAAATATCTTCTGCATTCATAGTGCAAAAAGAGGGGACACTGAATTCAAGTTGTTGGATTAGAAAACTTTCTTGGAGAATACTGAAGAGGACTCTGCCACAGGCAGAGAGAGCTTCCCATGATCCCTCCCTTTCCCTTCCCTTTCTCCTCCACATTAATTCTACACTCCTAATACTTTACAAATGGGTTCCATCTTTGCCACACCTACCATAGTCAATACATCTTCAAATTAACACAATGATCTTTTAGTGGCATGTTGTTCTCTGTTTGCATGACTGTCCCGGCATCTGTGATCCATACTGCTATTATAATGATCTTTGTTTATAGTTTAATCATGCCCTTCATAGGCTAAACTCTCCCACTGGCACCCAGCTGCTTTAGCAATGTAATTCTTTTAGCAGACTGGTCACGTGACCTGGTTGCCTGCTTCCTGACTCCGCGTTTGTTTTATTGTTTGTCATCATTTTATTGGCATGTATTCATTGTGCAGAGCCCTGGGTTTCTAAGGATGTTTTCATCATGTGTGTGATGTATTTGATCCATGATATGTTGTTGCTTTAATGGCTTTATTGAGTGTATCTCATATGCCACATAATTGGCCTATTTAAAATGTGCCATTCAGTAGTGTTTAGAATGTTCACAGAATTGGTAACCAGTACCAGAAGTCACTTTTAGAATCCTTTCATCCACTTAGAAAGAAGTCCTATATCCACTCATGGTCATTTTGTCTCACCCTACCTGTCACTTCACACAGAGACATACAGTCTGTGGTGGTTTGTGACTGGCTTCTTTCACTAAGCACACCATTTTCAAGACAACTCCATGATGTAGCTGTAAGACTCTGGAGACCCACTGAGTGAACAACGTGGAGTCGGGGATCGATTCAAGAGCAAGAGGAATCTTAATCCAGCATGCTGGGGTCGCCCTGCACATGGAGAGACAGAAGTACTTCATGTAGCCTGTTCGGCAAGCCTTTATACAGTTCTCAGAGCAGCAGCCATTAGGCACAATGTGATTGGCAGAAAAGTGTGACTTTTAAACTGATTGGTCTCTGGGGGGGGGGGGCGAGGGCTTCCTTTGTCTGTAGGTAGCCAATGTGCAATGTGTCTGCGAGCTCTGGGCCTCCCCTACACATAGTTGCCCATGGTTGGTCCCTCCTCCCTGTGGTCTGAGGAATGTAATTAGCCGCTCCCTTCTGGAGGGGAGTGGCGGGGGGTGCCTATGTTCTTTATGACCTTTCTCTTCCAGGAGGGGAGGGGTCTGGTGGAATTTCCCAAAGTTCCTGAGCTGACCTCTTCATAGCCTGTATTAGTACTTACTTTATATGGCTGTGTATTTCATCATGTGTGTAGCAGATGGACATTTTGGTCGTTTCTGGTTTTAATTATTATGAATAATGCTACTTAGAAGTTCATGTAGAAGTTTTTGTGTGGGTATACCTTTTCATTTCTCTTGGACACATAGGTCGTGTGGTTACTTTGCCTTCAACTTTTTGAGGAATTGTCACATTTTTCTCAAAGCACATGTGACCACATTAAATCCACACCAACCATGAATACAGAATTCCTTACCCTATATACTTGGTAATACTTTTGGTTTCTTTTCTCTCTTCCTTCCTTTCTTTCTTTCTTTCTTTCTTTCTTTCTTTCTTTCTTTCTTTCTCTCTTTCTTTCTTGGTTTAGGTTTTTGTTCCATTAAAAATACATATATTGTTCATATTCAGATGTATAAATAGTTTATCATGGTAGATTTGATTTTCAGTTACAGCTTTTTCAGTATTTATATATTTTCTTAGAAGAACTTCTTTTTGTTTTCTTGATAGTACCCCTTTAGGAATAAATGTTCACAAGTCCCAAAGTAGTTCTATAAATCTTTTATTCTCTGTGTGTTTCAGCCATATCTAAGAATCATTTTTCAACCAAAGATCAACAAATTTACTYCTAAATCTTCTTTTTTCTTTTCTTTTTTAAAAGCATTTCTTTTATTGAAAAAGGAAGTAACATTTTATGATAAAACTGAAGATTTTCATGGAGAAGATTTCTGATAAAATATAAGAGATATATAGAAAAACACATTAAAATTGACAATTTTCATGGAAAATTAAAGAGTAAAGTAGTAGACATAAAAACATTGCTAAATTAATTGAAAAAGGAKGTAGAAACATTTTATGATAGAATTGAAGATTTATGTGGAAAATATTTCTGATAAAATTGTAGAAAAATATAGAAAAACGTGTTAAAATTGAAGATTATTATGAAAAATTTTATATAGATGGAATAATGGTAGGCATAAAAGTATTCCTAAGTTGATTGAAAGTGGAATTATAAACATTTTCTGATAAAAGTTGAAGATTTGCATGCAAAATATTTCTAATAAAATTGAAGAAATATATAGAAAAACATGTTAAAATTGAAGATTATCTTGGAAAATTATAAAGATAAAGTGGTAGGCATAAAAATAATTCTAAGTTGATTGGAAGTGGAATTATAAACATTTTCAGGTAAAATTGAAGATTTACATGTATTTTTGATAAAATTCAAGAAATATATAGAAAAACATGTTAAAATTGACTATTTCATGGAAAATTATACAGATAAAATGGTAGACATAAAAAACCTTTCTAAATTAATTGAAGGTGGAATTAAAAACATTTTGTGAT
>BDUI01000006.1:223786-235055 GCA_002335545.1 Apodemus speciosus
GAAACATTCACACTGCTGCTTGAACAAGCCCTACCAGAACAGGGCAATGATGAGACCACTCTCCCCTTCTCTGCGAATGACAAGACTTATTGTTTTTTTTTTTTTTTTTGCTTATTTGTTTGTTTCTTTTTTTGTTTTGTTTTTAATCCTTCCAGGGGTTTTTAAAAGTGTATGTGACACTAAGTCAAATATGTATTCTCTGCCCCTCTATGTTTGAGGGCAGATGTATAGTTGATCTCAGTCACCCCAGAGGAACCAAATGAACAGGGTTGTTTTTATATGGAGGCAGGGTAGTGGCCTGTTTCGTCTAGCTTGTGGTCTGAGTTGAGTCTAGTAAAATCCAGATAGTGGTGAAACTATCGATTGTATCTGGCAACTGAGAAAGACTTTTAAGTGTTCTTCAGAATAGATATCTGTGACTTCTGTGTGGTACCGGACTTTGTGTAGAGAAGCAGATCAATAGATGTACAAAGTAACGTTCACAATGTCTCTTCCCCCCATAACTGTTCATCTTCTACCCAGTTAATGAAACTGTTTGATAAGTTGTGCAGACCAGAAAGTGAATGGCCATTACTCATCTCTTCAGCTGCCAGATGTTCCTCCATGCTCTGCATGACAAATCTGTTCAATCCAGAATCCCATGGGCTGGCTCTCTCTTCTGAAGGTGTTAGGTTACCTCTCCATCACTACCTGCGGCCCAGCCTGGTCCTGATGCTGCACGCCTCGTGCAGTATCCCCTTCACTCATCTGCCTTCACCCCTTCTTGCCCACTACAGTCCATGCAACACACAGGGAGCTTAATTCACCATTTCCCCATCTGAAACTCCAGAAGCTTCCAACTGAAATTAGATTAAAACCCAGACACCATACTGAGGCCGGTGGCAATCAGGTGTCTGTTCCACAGTCTTTTTTTTTCCAGCTCTTTTTGCTCCTGAACAGAAAGTTTGTTTGCATCGCTGTCCTTGAACACTCAGTTTTCTTCTCTAGAATTGTAATGTCCCAGATGTACTTAGGACTTAACACTCTCAGATGAGTGTCTATGAGACCATAGCCAAGCAGGTGGCAACCCTTGTCCGTGGGCTGAATAAACACATGAATTTGTTCTGGCCTGAAGACTTCCTAAAACAGTCAAAGAGATAAACACTTAATGTGTAAATAGGTTAAGATAACCAAAGCTCTATAACTAATGGCTAAGAACAATAAAACAAAGATGGATAACAAGACTAGATGCTGATATGGATGGAGATCCATTTAGTGGGATCTTCTTAACCCAGAAGAAGGCCCTGTGTGTTTGAAATGAAGCTAGTTATGCACAAAGCACAAGACTGAGCCCACTCACCATCCTTTAGGGGTTTGAGTAGGTACTTGCAGGGCTTATAATGTGGTAGGAAGGAGATGGTTTCAGACAAAAGCAATTCATTACAAATTGCAAAGTAGTATACAGCCTATGTCTTAATGTTGAACATTTAAATAATACAGAGATTAAAAGAGTGTCATTATGTTGAGTAACCTCCAGTCATGAACCAAGCAAATCAAACAAAACTTAGTCATGCTCTCTTGCTACTCTTGTTACAAAAGACTGAAAGAAATTACTAATCAGCTCATGAACCACAGGCTTCATATCTCATCCTGACCAAAGGTCTGCATAGTCATGTCTAAAATGGTTTTCTTCTGTCTATCTTCTACTAGGTAGCATTGTTGCAAAGGAAGAGCTTACTTAGGACAGGGAAATAATTTTGCAAAGACTCTGTCATTCATTATATTCCATTTGAATATTCAAAGTAGGCAGCCATGACAAACTTTTTGAACACTGTGAAGATTAAAGTTCTTAGTGTCTTTTAAGATATTCTAACATAACATTTCATTAACTCTCTGAGGATGTCTTGCAGTGTGTTTTGATTGCACTCACCCCACTCCTCCCTTCTTTTAAGATTTTTAACAAATGTTCAACTCATCTGAAAGTCACAGCTGCCTTTCCCTGGGCCCTGCATTTTTCTTCTCTTGTTAATGTATTAAAATTGACAGTTGATTAGAAAGGCAAAAATATGACTCATATTTCTCAGATGTCATTATTGTTCTTTGATCGAGTTATTGACTTTAATTGTAGTTTGAAAGTCACTTGTGATTCATATTCAAACCCACACAGTCTGGGTTCAGAATCCAAGCTCTTACCCACACACTGAACTGGTTTATCATAGAAGTTTCAAGCACAAATCCTTGCCATACTTCTTATATTTGCTAACTATATATTATATTTTATTATAATTAATCAGTAAATATTCATATATACTACCCTAGCACGTTAATATCTTTAATAATTGTGGCTTTGTTCATTTTTATTCTTGGATTTGATTTTCTTCCTGTTAATTCTATCCTTATTATTGCTTTCAATAAAGGCTGTGAGACTCTTGTTTTTATGTCTGGAAATAGCTTTTTCTTCCTTATGTAATAAGAATTGTAAGTCTAAGTTTCTTCTTCTCTCTGTATTTTGGTCACTTTTTTGTTGTTATTTAAGAAAAAAGTCTGTGCTCAGTTTTACTTTCTTATACAGATAATGAATTTCCTAGAAAATTTGTTAGTTTGCTTTATTTGGGATGAAGTTCTCTATATATTCTAGGAATTTAACTCACTATGTAGACCATGCTGGCCTTTAACTTACAATAGTTCTCCTGCCTCATCCTTCAGAAAATTAGAACTAGAGGTGTGGATTGCCACACAGAGCTAAAAGGTATAACTTTTTTAATGAATGTTTATTTCATCATGACTTGGATCTAAATTCTCAAAGTATTCCAGAAATACCTTTATGATTTGACCATTTGTGATTTTTTATTTTTAACGGTAAATTTTGAGTCATTATCTGCCGAGGTATCATATCTATACACCTTCAGTTTCCCTACTTTCTTCTAGGGTTTCCTATTACTGGACATCTCTGCTCCTGTCCACTGCATCTTCCAATTTGTATTTTTGTCTCTGTCTGCTTGCTATATTCTCCTTCACCTTTGAACATTTCTTCAACCTTACTTGTAGTTTACTAATTCTCTCACTAGCTTTGCCTACTGAATTATTTTCCCATGTAAATGGAGTTTAGAGCACACTACCCCCAAAACCACCCCTGAATGTGACATCATGGCATTTCAAAACAGCAGATCAGAGATTTCTCTCTGACGTTTGGTTACTATTTCTAGAAGGCAGAATGTGGGGGTAATTTATCTCTATCTTTTTTGAGGAATGATTCCGGATCTTGGGAAGGCTTCGCCTTTTGGTGCCCTCTTTGGAGAGTCTTTTTATCCAATGATTAAGTTACAGAAGGATGATTGATTTGGGTTCTGGTTTTGGGTTATTTCAGATGTATCTTTAGTTAAGAAGAAAAGGCAAATAATGTAAGTACTGTCCGGGGTATTTACTGTGTCTCCTACTTAAAATCTAATGAGAAGATATTTTAAAGGACATTTTTAAGTCTGAGGCGGTCTGTAGTCAGAACTCAGCTCACTACAGAATGGAAGATGATATTTGATGTGTGTATGTGGGGGGGGGGCATGTGTGTGTAGGGCTTTCCTGTTCTTCCACAGGAGCCCRTTTCTCCCATTGGAACCTCCTAGTAGACAGAAACCCCACTTGTGACTGCTAACGATCTATGCTCTGCCAATTTTGTCTGTGTCCTTCTCATGAGGCTTCATTGGTCTCCTAAGGGACTAAGGCCCCTGAAAGGCTCCCTCTAACCATGTTTCCCATCTTCCTGTGCTCTTCCTTCTTAACCAGCACAGATATTCCACCCATGGGGCTTCCTTCAGGCCCCTCAGTCTTGGTGTGGCCTCTTGTAATGTAGTTCTGCTTGGGTCATGGCCATGAATGCAGCTGTCATGTCATGCCCACTGCTATAGGGAAATTCCATTAGGCAAATTAGAGTCTGCTGCATTTTTTTTTATCGGTACAAATGATGCCACTAAGAAGATGTTTGTGTATATGAGCCTGGATGTACACATATCTGTGCTATATTATATAGACTATATTCATCTGACAATAGACTTACAGCATCAGAGAATATGAGTTTGTTCAGCTTCGATAGAAAGACCAGATTTGCTGTCCAATGTACCTAGAGTGCTTTCACTTTCACTCACAATATACTTGTCCAATAAAATTCCTTTTTTTGGACATTCTGATAAAACATGTTGGTCCTTAAAAATAGTTGTCAATATTGTCTATCTGAAATGGTATCTTTGACAGGCAGTTTCTGTGTATGTTGATGAACATTTTTTTTAATCTCCTCTGAAGAGCTTTTTCTCCTCTGCTAGTTTTTCTGTTTGTCTGTGTTATCATATCAATTGTTTTGATTTGTGTGTTATACTGAAATATCCTGCACCAGAATAATTTTCTGAGAGAGAGAGTATGTGTGCTTGTGTGTATATATATGCATGTGTGTACATAGGTATGAAGTGTTTTCTTAGTATATAATTTATCTTAATTTTTAAAATTATGCTTTTATATAAACATCATTCTTAATTTGAATATGAAGCAGTTTAACAGCCTTCCACTCCCCTCCTTTGGTTTTGTTTAACTTTTCTTTCCCTTTTTTGAAATAAGGTCTCATTGTGTGAATCAGACTAGTTTATGGTCTTGAATGCTGTGTAGCTCAGGGTGGCCCATTGACTTTGCCTCCAAAGTTTAGGGTTATAGGCATGGGCCACCACACCATGCTTAATCCTAAGCATGTCAAAAATTGTCAAAAAATTATAAGACTTATGTTACAAAACATAACATCAGGTGTGAAACTTCTGTAGTTTGTCTATCGTATTTAGGGCTGTTGTCTACCTGGCAGTGATTTTCTCATATGTGGTCCAATAATGTTTTCACTTTTGTTGTTGTCTTTTTAAACAAAACAAAACAACCTTATGGTTTCAGGGAATCAAACTCAGGTTCTTAAATTTGCAAGGCACACACTTGACTACCTGAGCTAGCCTCTAGCACTGCTTCAGCTCCTCTTTAATACTTGTTGGTATTTGAAAGAGGATTTGGAGTTATACATTAGATTCACACACACACACACACACACACACACACACACACACACACACTTCTTAGTAGCATTGTTTGTACTAATAAAAAATGCAGCAGACTCTAATTTACCTAATGGAATTGGTATCTATCCTATAGCAGTGGCCCTGAAAATCAAACAGCAGCAGCATGCATTGCAGTGACAGCACAAGCACATCTTAAGAGGCAACATTAAGACCTTGACTTCAATCAGTGTTGGTATTTGAAGGAGGATTTGGGGTGTTACACATTCGCTGGAGTTAGTTCTTCATGAATGTACTAGCTGCTATTCTTCTAGCAAAGCAGTAGCTCTTAAACCTACACAGATAGAGCCACCAGCTCGGAACCCAAGTCCTCAAAAACCTGAGACTAGGAGTGGGGTGGCTTCTCATTCAACCCACATTTGTCAAGTTCAAGAAAGGGTCTTATCATTAAATATTTAAAATATGTAAGTGTGAAGGAGAATTACTCTACATAAAATATAGAGCCATTCTGTCCTTAGATATGCATTCATATCTTTCTGTTCACTTATATTGTTCTTAATGCATTTAAATAAAAGCTTATTTTTCATGATATTTTTATATTTACTGCATATATTTTAAAGCAAGAGGGGCTGGCCATGTATCTCAACAGTGGAGCACAATGTAGGATGTGCAATCCCTGGATTCAACCTCCTGAACCATTAAAAAGAGAAGAAAAAAGAAGAGAGCTGATTTGGGCTCTTTGGCTGGCATTTTGTCATTGGTTTCCTATTTTCTTCTGTGCAGCGGCAGCAGGAGTGCTGTGTAAGGTCATCATGTGTTAAAGTGTGTTGGAATTGAGTGAAGATTTCTGAGATGGAGCATAGGGACTAGTATGTGTTCTTTCTGTACTTGAAGGAATATGTACTCTGGAGGGTGTGGCTTAAGTATAATTGGTTCAGTTCTGCCTGTCTGTCTGTCTTTCTCCTCATTCTGCCTCTTGTCTTCTTCCTTGGCCTATAAAATTGCAGCTTTGTATCCATCATCCATCGACTCACATCTTCTCCTTAACTTTTATCCTGTAACCAAACTGATCTACTCTCTGTTTCTATGTATTTAAAACATGCATATATTTTAGAAGCCACATAAAAATGAGATCATAGAGTCATATAACAGTTTGTATTCTGTTTCTGGTTTATTTCATTGGATAGCTGTTCTAAAAGGTTCATCTGTGTGATGAATGTGATACAATCTCCACATGGAAACCCATTATTTTCTACCATTAACATATGCTGGGATTATTGTTTGGAAGACACGAAGTTGGGACTGGCTAGAAAGGTGTGGGGGATAGATCTGGGAGGAATCAGGGGGAAGTGAATACGTAAAATATATTGCATGAAATTCTTAAGTAATTAAATATACATTTTAAAACAGCCAAACATTTAACAAGGAAACCGATTCCCAAGAAGAATGAAGGAGAGGGCCCTGGTCCTGAAAAGACTTGATGCAGCATTGCAGGGGATTACCAGGACAGAGAAATGGGAGGGGGATGATTGAGGAATGGGCGGAGGGAAGAGGGCTTATGGGACTTATGGGCAGGGGGGAACCGGGAAAGGGAAAATCATTTGGAATGTAAACAAAAATATAGAAAATAATATAATAATAATAATAATAATAATAATAATAATAATAATAATAATAATAAAGAATTCAAGTACAATATTGAATATGGATACAGGGAACAAGGTTGTCTTGTTTCTGATTTTAGTGGAATTGCTTTAAGTTTCTTTCCATTCAATTCAATGTTGACTTGAGTTAAATTGCCTTTATTATGTTGAAGTATGTTCCTTACACTCCCAATCTCTCCAAAAGATTATCATGAAGGCTTGATTTTATAGAAAGGCCTTTTCTATATCTGATGAGATGATTATATGGTTTTTGTGTTTTGGTTTGTTTATATGGTGGATTACATTCATCTCTTCATGTGTGTTGGATGATCCTTGCATATCTGGGATAAAGACTACTTAATTATGGTGAAAAAAATAAAATCTCACTTTTCAAGGATGATTGATGTCTTACAACTTCTTTGTTCATCCGTCCATTGACAGATACTTCATTTTTGTCCATGTCGTAACCATTATGAAGAGTGTAAGTGCTTTTGTAGAATGGTAGTTTATTTGCTTTTGGTGATTTTCCTGTAATGCACCATCAAATCTGCTATTCCCATTTTCATTGCACTTTGGTTTTGGTTTTATCATAAACTAACTGTCTAATGTTTAAAGAAAGGAAGCTGTGAAAGCAACAGTTCCCTATTTATTCATTTTTATCATGCCTGGTTCATTTCCCTCCTCCTATAGGTTTGAATTGGCATCGGCTGACAAATTCTCCAGGTTTCTGTTTGTTGGAATTAAAACATTCTTAGAAAACTATCTGACCACCCTGCAGATTTTAGACCACAGAACAGATGCTTTCAGATTGACTTCTAGCTAACTTTTGGGTCAGCATTGCAAGGTATGGAGTCTTGACATGGCGTCTCCATACAAGGTTCCAGATTTATTGAGAAGTGCTTCCTTGTTTTCCTCACCCCTCTCTTCTTCTAGTTGAATGGTTGGTTTGTAAAGTGTAAGATGACTGTTCGTCATTAGCATTCTGTATGTGAGTCAGCTGACCCTCCCCAGGTCACTTCACTTGGGGACCATCTCCTTCTCACAGTGAGCCAGTGTCAAGGTAAAGCAGTTTGCATCATCATTGATGGAAGTGGCCTGTTAAAGTCATGATGTTTGTGCAGGAATAGAACCCTGACTAAGAAAAATATCTAGTGAACACTACAGAAGAAAGCTTATAAATAGTATCATCAATTGAACCTTAAAAATGAATGCAGCAGAAGTCCTCTGGTTTTGTCCTTTCGCTATTGATCATACAGAAGACTTAGATTACTTTCTTCTGCTGTCTGGTTCTTAAGGAAGAGAGCAGTATTGACGATGATTGCCTTATTGGTCTTTCTCTGCTCTCGTAAATGCTAGTTACCTTCTTAAGGACTTATAAATGTAATAGTGAACAGGCTTATAAGCTAGAGTCCATAACTAGCAAAACAAAATGTAAAAGTTTCAGCTTTGCAGTTAACTAAAAGCCAACGCACACATTTTCTCTGACTCAGTTCACAAAGTGAGTAAGAGTCATGGGAAATACTGGCTTATGACTATGCTCTGGAATTAATAGTCAACCTACCAGCCAATGCCACAGATTGCTCCACTGAGAATATCCCTCCAGTCTTTGATGCTCTTATTTCCACCAATACATTCCCAGAGAGAAGCCAGCAGACCCCGAGGCCTACCTGGTGAGCTAGTCTCTGAAAGATGCTGATTTTCTAGTTCAACGAGAGATTCTCTCTCAAGACAGTAAGACAGCAATAGAGAAAGATATTTAAACTCACCCTGTGGCCTCACATGCATGTGCGCCCACACACACGTGGGCGTGTACTACAAACCCGTGAGTGTGCTCATGCACACTCACACTCAAAGTAAGGTCAACGGCTCTTGATGATGTTAGACCTGAGCGCACACACATGCCTCTTCCCCTCTCCCCTGCTACTCCCTCTCCATCCCCGTCTCTCTCTCATCTCTCTCACAGATAGACTATAAAACAGTATTACCGTTTACATTCAGTCTGGATTGAATAAGAACTTATTCTTCCTATTCATGATTGTATTACATTGAAAAACGATTTTTCTTATGTACCACAAAAGGATGTTCTGAGGGTTTCTATACAAAGTATCCTCTGAAAAGGTGGATCCATTGGCACATGTCTGTCATCTCAGCACTCAGGAGGCTGAGGCAGAAGGTGTATTAGGATTTCAAAGACAACATAGTGGAACTCTGTCTCAAAAAAAAAAAAAAGTAAAATAAAGCAGGTGATTTTAGTTTCCTTAACATTATTTTTGCCCTGTCTCCTGTATCTCCCCTAGTCATGAGCAAGTACCTTCAGTCTTTTTTTTTAAAGATTTATTTATTTATTATATGTAAGTATACTGTAGCTGTCTTCAGGCACACCAGAAGAGAGCATCAGATTTCATTATGGATGGTTGTGAGCCACCATGTGGTTGCTGGGATTTGAACTCAGGACCTTTGGAAGAGCAGTCAGTGCTCTTAACTGGTGAGCCATCTCTCCAGCTCCACCTTCAGTCTTAATACTAGCTTTAGAGGACTTAAAAAGTCTTGAACTCTTGGGTCATGTGCTTGCTTGTTTCAGAGTTGTTTGTTTGTCTGGTTTTGCTGGTTGTGCTTCCCAGTGTACCCTGTAAACCTGTAAAATGTATGTTCTATGGGAGACACGTTGCATCTAATAGTTTGGATCTGGAGAACCCACATACATTTACTGCTAGACCTTGTTGTAATGAACACCACTTTGTGTCTTCCTGGTCTAGTCCTCATGTCGGAGGCATTGGATCCTCAGGATTGTCCGGTTCCTTAGTTCAGCACTTCTCTGTTTTCCGGTGAAAGGAATCTCCTGTGATCTTTCTTTCAATGGTAAAACTGTTATTTCTTAAGGTTATTTTTTTTTTTTACCAATCTCAAAGTTGCTGCTTTATGTTATGTAGAAGTGTATATGGGATAGTTGGTCTGTCTGCTTGCTTGTTTGTTTTGAGACAGTCTCCTGTAGCGCAGTCCTGCCTCGAATTCACTATGTAACTGAAGATCATTGTGGTCTCGAGAGTTAACGTTCCAAGAGCACACTACTACCCTCAACATTTTGGATGGTCTTTTGCTATTGTTCCAGATGTTATCCCAGGCTTTGGGACCTATATGTTAACATGGTCACAGTTTCTTGACACTGCCTTGCTACCCCGGGTGACTTCCCCTGTAATATATTATTTTCTTGTTTTTTTCCCATAACTTCTGACTCTCCAGCTCACTCTTTTTACTTCATACTGCATTTATTGAATTGAGACTCCAATTATTTTGCTATTTATGCCCTCATAAGTTGGGAAAATAGTTCTAGTTTGTTATGCCCTTGAATACCTTGACCTTTCTGTCAAATTAAAACCATTTGGCTAATCTTCAAGTATTGCTTGACATTTGATCACACTGTGAAGCCTGAGATTGTATTGTTTACTGAAAAAAAAGTATTTCCAATTGTGGTGTAGCTCAGCTTTAGCACACACCTTTAATCTCTCTGGGTAGAATACAGATAAGCCTTAGTACACACCTTTAATCCCAAACAATGTTGGTAAAGTTGGTTTGTAGAGGGAAGCAGCCATGTTTGAAAGTGATGTCTAATTGAGAGGCAGACAAAGTGATGAATCAGAGAAAGATTTGACATAGTTAGGCTATGCCCAACTCTCACCAGAACAGAGTGGCTACTTAAGAGAGGCAGCGCTGAGAGCAAAAAGAGGCAGTTTTACTGGGACAGTTGTACAGAGACAGGCTGAAGAGGGAACAAACTAGACACAGGTGAAGACAGAAGGAGCCAGAGAATGAGATGGGGGCCAGAAAAACAGATCAGATTTCCAGAATTAGTTTGGGACCAAGCAGAGAAAAAAGTTAGAGGCTGAGAGAGAGGCCAGATTGAAACAGTCAGCTTGGAGAGGAGTTTGAGTCAGAACAGTTGAGTTGAACCAGCCAACAGAGTTCAGAAAGAACAAGAAAGGGTAAGGTGTTTCAGTAGTAAGTCACAAAGATTGAAAAGGTGAAAACATTCTAGGCCTAGATTAGAGTGTATGGAGGCTTGAAGCTTCTAGGAGTAGGCCTAGGTTAGCAGGTAAAGCAGTAAGCCTCCTGGGTGACACAATTCCTACAAGCAAATAAAAGTTACTTTTACATCCAAGGGGTAAATTGTTTTTGGGTCCATGTTCTAGCACCAGTTTTATGTTCCTATCAATTCTTTCTCCTGTTACTCACAGCAGAGGTTTAAAGTGTTGATCCTCGATGACAATCACCATCCCCTGGGATATTATTAGAAGTAGAAAGCTGTAGGCCCCAGTACACACTTACTGGATCTTAAAATCTTGATGTGGACTCTGACAATGGGCATTTCAATAAATCTACCATGTTATTCTGATGCACATCAACGTTTGAGAACCGATGTCCTAGAACGTTTAATTGAAACTTCTTTCTCAGCCTTTTCCTCCCATGCTGTCCCTGCTTACCATTAGTTGATTACTGGCTCTATCCTCATATAGAAAGACAGATGCTATAAGTTATTAGTATCATTAACTTTCTTGAGTGCTGGCTCCCTACCACATCTCTCTCTCTCTCTCTCTCTCTCTCTCTCTCTCTCTC
>BDUI01000006.1:235123-247326 GCA_002335545.1 Apodemus speciosus
GTGTGTGTGTGTGTGTGTGTGTGTGTGTGTGTGTGTGTGTGTGTGTGTGTGTGTGTTTGGTAATTTTTGGATGACAGCTGGGCATGTTGTATAGGATTATAGACACTACAATAAGTAATATTAATGTATAGAAATGGGGGAGCCTCATCTGTTAGGCTCTTAGAGTAGTCAGTCCAGTCAGAAAAACCTTGGTGTAGATTTTTAAATTTGGCTCCCTCAGATTTTTCTAGCCTTGTCTGGTGTTGAAGATTAGTGCTGGCTCAGCTGAATGATTAGCCCATCCATCTGTTCGTTTATTAATGCTAATACTCTGCTCAAAGTCAGATTCTTTCCTGCCTGTTTATACCACAGAGAGAACAAAGAATTTCTCTCCACCTCATTCCAATGGTTGATTCGTTTGATGCTTGCTCACCTGGCAAGGTGAGAAAGAAGAATTCAGTGTCCTGGGTCCATACCAGTGTTTGCCCTAAGATGTGAGGGCATTGGGCTGTCCCTAACATTAGAGATACAGGAGAGTTTGCTGCCTTCTTGGGGTGGCTTATAGCTTCTGTTCTACAAGAAGGAGTCTGGGTATTTCTGCAGAATGACCACTTGCTTCTTCTAGGCCTGGGTCACAAAGGGAAGCTTTCTCTAGTCTCCCTCCCAGCCTGGAATCTGACATTTAAACACTCAATAAGTATTCACATATACAAATGTTCTTGAGTCCTTGTCTCTCATGGTAGATGTTCTCAGAACTTTCATCTAGCCTAGGTTGTTTACAACAACTTTAACCAGAACCTTCTTGCTCATTTCTTTATGTTCTGTTAGTGTTCAGACCCAGGTAAGTCAGTGCTCACACCCCATGGGGTGTGAACCTGCCCTTAAATGTCAAGTTAGTTCCCTTTCTTGTGTCTTCAGTTGTAACAAGTGCAAAGGGGGAATGTGTAATAATTTACATATCATTTAGTTTTGTTCTTAGTTTGGCAGTGATGCTGGTTTTGGCCTTTTTTTTTTCCTTTCTCTTTTTTATGGCAGGGTCTCATGTCAAAGTATGACCTTAAATTTATTGTATAGTTGAAGATGACCTTGAGCTCTTGATCCACCTATCTCCATCTGTGGGGATTACAGGTGTATACCACCATGTCTGGTTTAAGACACACACACACATACACACAGTGTTAGGGATTAAATTCAGGATTTTCTGTATGCTAAGCCAGTCTCTACCAATGAGTTACCTCTCTTGCCTTATTTCATAACATCTTTATATGGTTACTTTTTATGGGGGAAAAGGAGTCAGTCTTTGACCATTAGGTAATTGTTGGCTATAAACCATCTCCAAGTTTTTGTTTGATAAGTAAGGATGTTAGTTAGACATTTCATCACTGGGAAAAAATATACGACACCACTGGCCAGGAGGAATTATTTATTTTGGCTGTGTCCCTGGTCTCACTTCATTAGTTCTTGATAAAACTGGATGAAGCAGAGTATCATGCAGCAGGAACATGTGACAGAGGCTACTCACCTCATGGAGGATGGAAAACAGTAGGAGAAGAGACTCAGTGCTGGCCAGTGATCTACTTTCTCTACCTAAGTTCTGCCACCTTCTAAGCTGGGTACCAATAGTGTAAAACCTGAGCTTRAAGGGACATTTCATTTTCAAATGATAGCATTCTGCTCTTAGCCCAGAAAGGTTTATGGCCCTCTCACAGTGTAAATCGTACATAGACTGTCTCCATGAGTCCCCCAAGTCTTGACAGTTTCAGTGTTGTTCAGAAGTCCAAGGCCAAACTCTTTTCTGAGACTTGATGCAAGCACTTAGCCGGGAGCCCCTGTGAAAGGAGAACAAAGTTATATGCTTCTGAGATAAAATGGCCATGAAATAAATATTCCAACTGAAAAAGAGAAAAAACAGAAGAGAAGCAAAGAAAAACCTGATGAAAACAAGACTGAACCAGAGGGGTGATCCCTGAATGCTTGGCCCTGTGACTCGTGTCTTTGCGAGCTCCCATAGTGCAGCCCCAGTTGTCTGGCCTTGCCATTTGTAGCCCACATGTGCTCTTTTGGGCACTGGTCCCATTCATTGCCTGTGGCTCCCCTCAGAAGTAATTTCTCATTCTTGGTGTCTTCTCTATCCAAGCATCTCCATTTCAGCTCCCGCCATATCCCCAGCTTTATATATTGCCTGCAGAGCCCCATAGGGGCTCCAAATCTACACACTACCCAGCCTTTCAGGACATCCTTTAAAATCTTGGCGAAATCCTTCATGACCTTTAGTTCTTACAGTTTGCATGCCTGCAACACCAGTATCAGCATAAAAGTCTGCCATCAGCGAGGGCAGATGTCCTTGAACCAAGGCCTCCGAATGCTGGGCAGTTGAGTACAGTGAAAGAAATGCTAGTTAGTCTGTGTAGAAAGGGCCCTCTAGAGGCTCCCTTTTCTCAGGAGAATGTCTTCTAAGTTTATCTGTTCTTTCATATCCTTGAGCCTGCCCTAGGAGATATCTGGACAATTCAAGAAAGACCCTCACAACATCCTTCCTGTCGAGTCAATGCATAGAGCTTGACTGATTTTAATGGTGCTAACCTCTTCAGAAACCCTTAACTCCACCTCCCTTAGCTCCAGCCTTACAGACTTCTGAGATCAACTGAAGGTTTGTCAGGTCTTCCTATTTTTGCATTTTTTCTCCTACTCGCACCATAAATCTGACTAATAGCAGCCCTCCATAACTGTGCATAGTCCAGATATTGGAGTGCCTTAAAGAATTCCCTCTACTAGAGTAACTAACCCATCACCTTTAAACTCCTGCAGACTCAGGTACATTGGAAATGGGAACAACTTGCTGCTGTTCTTAGATCTTACAACAATGATGATGATATCTACTCTAATTCCCATGAGTCTTTATTCCCTTCTGAAACCTCACCAGCACCGTCCACTGCCCACTCTCTGTTCTTCTAACCCATTAAGCTCTGCTTATAGTGGTTGAGTCTTTCTCTTGCCAACTTCTCCACACATGACTAAAATTTCCCCACAGTCCAGATATAACAGTTCAGTGATCCTACTCCTCTAATACTTATTTTGTGTGTTGGATCTTTCTGCACCATGGCTTATGGGAACTGTTTACTTTGAATGGAAGTCTCAGGGATTTCAGTCCACAGTCTTTAGCTGCATTAATCCTTGGCTTTTGGTTTAATTAATGGCTGCATCAGTACATGGCAGAGGCTATGTCCTTTCTTCAAAGTTGACAAGAAGCAATGAGAGAGACGGGAGTGGTGGTGGTGGTGGGGAGACAACAGGCTTATATAAGAGATACTGTTCAAAGGCATGTTCCAAGGCTCTCCTTTTACCCAGATCCATCTTCTAAAATTTCTACCACTCCCTAAAGCTAGGGACGCCAGCCAGGGACCACGTGATTAAAGCATAAGCCTGTGGAAGACATTTTGTATTTAAACTACAACAGTATATTTCCTTCATTTTCAGTTTTCTGACCTTTTTCATGAAAATGTTTTATTTTGATTTTTTCTGTTGTAATTAGTATGATGATATAGATTTTCTTCTTTAGAGTATTAATTTTGGTAGATAATATTACTTCAGTTTTCAAATATCAAATCAGGTTTGCAGTTTTTCAATAACTATTACTTTGTTGTACATGCCTCTACATATTTATACATACATATATATATATAGTTGAATATGACATGCTTATATTTTGTCAAAGACTTTTAAGTGACTATTTATGGGAGATGCCCATATATAATTGTATTGTAATTGATTAGGTTTTATAACCTTAGGCTAATGGGCCAGTTGTATTACCTAATACAGCTGTCATCTGGTAGCCTAGACCTAGTATAGAATTTGTGCTTTGTACCCTACTCAATAGAGATAGTCTTCCACACCGGCTAGATGAGAGCTATTTCCCAAGTGTGCATCTAATTGAAAGAGGTATACAAAGCCTTAGAATGTTCAAAATTAGTTTTGAGGTATAATATATATAATAAATTGTCTTTCTACTTGGAGCAGGTACCCCAGCATATCCTGCATGACCCTGAAATCTTCATCATGATGTCAGGGCTCTCTGTTTATGGGCATTTTATCTTACCTCATCGAGCACATTTCTCTTATGAAGACATTCCATTTTGTTTAATTAGATTTGATGCATATAATCCATCAACAGAGTAGGCCAGTGTGGTGTCATGTAGAATGTCCAGTCAGTTTTAGCTCTCTTCAGCTGTCTTGTGACATAGCCCATGACTGACGAAGTCTGATGAGCAAGGCTGTGACTGCCATCACTGTAACTGTGAGCTATTATAGTCACAGCATGCTTCGCAATGGACTGTAGATCTTTTTGCTGAATTTTGTTGAAAAACATTGTGTTGGTCACTCAGGGTCATAATAGCTATGACAAAATGTGTGATACCAATTAACTCATTAAGTCGAGTTTCTTAACAAAAATTAAATGAAAACAAAGCTTCCCTAAAGTAAAATTTGGGAAACCTCACTTAGCTAAGCAAGGAAAATAATTTATTGGTACTTATTTTGTTGCAATAGTGGAAAGCATGTGTACTAAGAAAATCAACAAGATTATTAGCTTGTCAATTAGAGATAGTGTCTATAGTGAATTATAAAATAAAGCTAACTAGAAAAGAAGGGAAAATTATTTCCTTATGTTTTGAGTAGTTTCTCTAAAATAACCATAGGCTTGTTTAAGAAACAGAATAAAACATTAGTATAATATGTAGTGGGATCTACTAAGATGTGGGTTGATGAATAGTAAAGTGTGTGGAGCAGAGAAAGCCTTTTCTGGACAAACCTGTGCGAGTCAATGGTGAAGACTTCCTGGGATGACTCACCAACAGATGCTTGGTGGAAAATATTTGGGTCTGACATGTGTTTTAAGCCAGGACTGTCACCCATGAACTCCATCATTCTCAGAAACTTAAACATCCTTAGTCCTGTTAGTTTTGGAGGTAGACAGACAGAGGGACAGAGTCCGAACCTACATATCCCAAATTTCTTTTTACATACAACAGATTGGTGGCTTTGCAGTTGTATTTATTTGTGAAATTTTGAGCATAGTATTAAAGTACAACCTTTTCCATTGAGAAGAGCTCACTCAACCACCATAATAGAGAGAATGGCTTTGGAAATGTGTTTAATGAAGATCACACTCTTCAGTTAGTTCAATATTAAACCACACCATAAGTGTGATTTACTGAGTCCACACCATAAGTCATGATATACTGAGTTGTTCCAGTACGACAGTACTTGCTTTGTACATGCTTAACAAAACAAGAACAAGACGATCCATTGCCACACAAGCTCGAACCAGTTCAGGGAAAGTTTTTAGACCTTGATACAAGTACAAAGAAATATTCCATATTTCAAAAGCCATTAACTGTATAATTGAAGAGCTTCTACCTAACTTTCATTTGGAACTGATTAATGTGCAATGTAATGAAGTGCTAAACTGCAATTATCATAAAAATAATTTGCTATAATTCTATAAATGCCTTCCAATTGTTGAATATCAATTAATACCACATGCTCCCGACTAAGATCAGTATTTGGTAGTTCCTATTTAAAAGAAAATCTCCAAGAGTAAATATGTAAATCTCACTACAGATCTGCCTTAACTGGTGTACCTTAACATTAAATTTGATAATTGACAACACTAACATTGTACCTCCTATTTAAACAAGATGTCATCTCTATAATTTCTCTGTTATTAAGAGGCTTCTATTTGTAAAAGAAACATATTAAATTACTCTAATGTGCTTTGAATTTCATCAACAAAGAGTTACAGAAGCTTATGTCTGTTTTGTCAGGCGCTATTGTAATATCCTTCCCTGAGGTTCTCTTCGTGCAGACTCTAAGCAGAGAAACCTTTTACAATTTGTGCTGTGTATTGGTTTTCTGTCCCACCTCAACATAGGCCTTCCATTGGTTCCTTTGGGTTACTACCTACTAAAATGAATGCAGTATCTAGGGCTATATATATAAGTTGGTGGTATAGTGCTTGCTTAGTGTGCACAAAGCCCTAGATTTGTTCTCCATTACGTTGCCTAAGCCAGTTGTAGTATAATCCCAGCACTAGAGAGGATCAGAAGCTCAAATTCATCCTTAACGACAAAAAGAGTTCTAGGCCAGTCTTGAATCCATGAAACTCTTTATTAAAATTTACAAAAGCAGGTATACATCAATGAAATTTAAATAAGAAAGCATTTTCAGATGAGTAGACATATCATGTATCAGAAGGCATGTTAATGTTTAGTAGTAAGACACCCATCTGATACAAAGCTCTTTGGGGCTACTGCTTTGGTTACGTTACCGTAATTTACTATCTTCTGCCATAGCTACTCCATTTGTGTGAGAATCTGACAAGTGATGTCATGTATCTACCATCTTGTATTCATTAGTGTGCCAAAGAAGCAGAACCAATAAGCTGTTTTGATAGATGGAAAGAGACTTACTTTAAGGAACCATCTCATGTAGTTGTGGAGGCGTGACCGGTGAGAAGTCTGATGGGGATGCCTAGCAGGCTAGAGACAAAGCGAAGTGTTGACGTTTGAGGCCAGAAATGATCTACTGTAGAGTCAGAAAGAGTACATGAGAGTATATGTGGCTGTTGGAATCCAAATCTGATGGATTCTTTCTTGCTTGGGGGAGATTGAGGCGATAAACTCTCCTAGTCTGTTATCTATTGTTCCTTTAGGTCCATGAAGCCCCTCATATAATTCATATTGAATCGTCTATTTTGCACAATTGAGAAAACATGTAAAGAACTATTCTCACACTGATTTATGTATCCTTGAACTCATGTTTTCAGAATTCTTTCCAACAGCCTTAAGGGTTGTCCTAAAGGTCTCAGTGTCACAGAGACATAGTCTTGCTTCCCCAAATCATGCTGTTTCTGATTATCATGGAGTCATTAACCTTAGCAGGGAGAACATTCCTTTAAGGAGGAACAAAAAGTAAAAAATATTTTTATTCATATTATTATACAAACAAACCTTATGCCTACAGTAACAGTTAGTACTCGAGAAGTCCCGTATTGTGTTGGCTCTGCCCCAGGGCAGTGAGCCATGTCACACCGTCCATTCTGTGGCCATGCTGGACCTGGCGCAGAGGGAAATATGTGTTATTAAGAGTCCACAAATCTCAATAGATATCTCATCTAAAACCACTATCAAAAACATCTAAAACTGACCAAAAGCATTATGGTTAGGAAACGCTGACTTATAAAATTAACCCACTGTACTTTGTTATTTAACTTTATAAAAGATAAGGCTGAACTTTGTATATTTCCTGTAGAGATACAATACTCTTAAATAACTTTCCTCACTTGCCAGTGGATAGAGTATAGAGTATTTTATGGAATTTTGTTGTGTATGATAACTTTTGTTCTATAGGTCAGGGAACCAATGTGAGCAGTCTTCTAACTGCTAACATATCTAGTTTTATTTCTTTAGTTAGAAGCAGGGGAGCCATGCTTGGGTTCATTTGCCTTCTATTATATGAAGCACTGACATGGTGACTAAGACATTTTATTTTAAAGATTTATTTATTTATTATATGTAAGTATACTGTAGCTGTCTTCAGACACACCAGAAGAGGGCATCAGATCTCATTACAGATGGTTGTGAGCCACCATGTGGTTGCTGGGATTTGAACTCAGGACCTGTAGAAGAGCAGTCAGTGCTCTTAACCACTGAGACATCTCTCTATCCCTACTAAGACATTTTATATGGAATGTTTTTATTTATTTATTTTGCTATGAAAATTATTCAGYGATAAGTGTCTTTGAGTTTTACATTAAAAAATCTATTTAGTGGGGTATGGTGGCACACACCTTTAACCTCAGCACTCAGGAAACAGAGGCAGGTGGATCTCTGAGAGTTCAAGGCCAGTCTGGTCTACAACAGGATAGCCAGGGCTATTCCACAGCGAAACCCTATCTTGAAAGACCTAAAAAGAAAACAAAAACAATCTATTTAATGCATATGTGTATGTTCCTGAGTAAGTGTACCACATGTGTACAAGAGTAATCAGAGGTCAGAATCTGGGTTGATCTCCTGAAACTGGAGTTACAGATGATTGTGAGCTGCCTTGTCATTGCTGGGAACCAGACTTGGATCTTCTGCTAGAGCTGTGAGTGCTCTGAACTGCTAAGTCATCTCTTCATCACCTCCTACATCATTTTGAATTGGTCATTAGTTATCCCAATCCCATTATTCCTCTCTCCATGTTCTCCTTAGTCTATGCAATAGCCATCCTCTTCTATAATATTTCTGTTGGTCTTCATGTGTCTCTTGTCTGAAGATACAGCAGTGCCAATGAGTGTTTTGTTTCTCATTTTTGTTTTTTATTTTTTTATTTTGATTTTTTTCAGTGTGTGTTCCATTCTAGTTCCCGATTGAAATCCATAATGGTTGTACCGCAGTAGCTTGCCCCCATCCAGAGACCACTAATTTGGGATCCTCATTGACACCTGGCAAGTGATCTATTCTAGACTCTCCCCCTTCCCGTCTACTGCTGTCACAACTCTCAAATTGGGTCCCTTCAGTTCATTTCAAAATGGAGATTCTTGTGCAATGTCTTCTTGAGGGAATGCTCACAGAAGACAGGGAAGCAGAAAGGCGGGAGGAGGGAGGGAGGACGACAAGCTAAGCCAAGTTGTAATTTTAAAATCTGAAATCAGATCTATCCAGTGAGATGCTTCCAAATTCTCCTCTTTAATATGGAACGATGTGTCTTTTCTAACTGCTTGCCACTAAAGTGTTGCTGGGCACCCACAAGTTGCCTGACTTTTAAATCTCAGGTCTTAGAGAGCAGAGAGACTCTCACTGAGAAACTAAATTGGCATTTGCCAATTTCAGTGAAGTTTATAGTGCTTTTATGCACCACGCAGCTAGGTTCTATTTATCTAGTTCCCTAATTACTAGTCATTTTGATTGTTTCTGGTTTTTTTCTACTACAAACCATGTGGAGATGACTATCTCTCTCTAAATAACTGACACATGTACTTTTAAAGCAATGGTAAGATAATTGATAAAATACAAACGAGTCCTAGCTTTGTCTGCTTTTTATTGTATAATAGCCCATATTTGACGGCGAAAACCAAGATAAGCTTTGACTTAAAAGTGGAAATGTGTTAGGTTGCTGCATGCATACAGAAATGAGAGGTAGAAAATAAATTGAAATAACAACAGCAAAGAAACTATGCAAGTATAGATTTGATAACCTAAAAATAGGGGGTATTTAAATTTTTGAGAAAATAAATGTAGATTTTATATTTAGGTGTCCATATATTAGCCTTTTTACAAATAAAATGAAATATGAGAATTGGCTGAAAAACTAGGTTAAGGGCTCCTTTTATTGACTTAGTGCAATCAGATGTATTTTCCATAATTAGACCATTAATATGCTCTTAAAATATGTATCTACCTACAAATGAGAAAAAGGCAGCTCAAGTTCCTGCTCTGAAACACACATGGTGAGCCTCTGGATTCAAGAGAAGAAATACCGGTATGTAAAGCCAACACTGGGGATTTAGGTGAGGAACTTCTGAAGACAAGAATTTCAAGATTATTAGAAACAGATGGCAAGATGTTCGTGCAGGAAAATAGAAAACACATAGGAAAAAAATAATTAACTCATATGAAATGGAAACTAATAACCCAAACATCCAAAATATTCAATTTTTGAAGAATTGCTGCCTAGCTGTAGGATTACATGGATAAATTATAATTTCATAAAACTCATACCAACAGTTGCTCCAATGGGAAAGAAGATTTTTTTTTATAAAATACATGTTATCTTTTCTTTTATATTTAGTGTATGTATATTTTATGTATGTGTGTGGGTACATGCCACAGGATACGTGTAGAAGTTGAAGAACAAGCTCTAGGAATCAATTCTCTCTTTTACTATGTGAATTATAGGGAGCAAATTCAGATCATTAAGCCATCTCTCTGGCTCCCAAATTATGTCTACACACACACACACACACACACACACACACACACACACACACGGTGAGACTAGGTCTTCCTTTGTAGTTCCTGCTGATCTGGAACTCCCTATGTAGACCAGGCCAGCCTTGAGATCTGCCTGCTTTTATCTCCTGAGTTTGAGACTGAAGGTGTGTATTACTATGCCTAGTTCAAGACTAATGTTTAAAAGTAGTTTTTAAAATAGCAGGGTATTTAACAATAACCAACAAAATAAAAAGAAATAGCAGCTATAAATGTAAAACAGTGAAATACTTATTGTTTCTATGAACCATTTATCTCGACCCAGCTTACTGATTCTAAATAGTTGTAATGAAAACATTTTTTCTTGTTTTTTGTTTTTAATGGTAGAATGGTATCACTGTAAATTACAAGATTAAAATAGCTCGCTGCACAGTAAAATTTGTCCTGAAGATTCTTTGACAATTTTATGTCACTGTGTGGTGTAAGACCACTGATGAAAAATGTAGCAATTATTGAGGGACAGAGGACTGTAAGTAAAACCTCATCTTGTACGACAATAAAGATAATTTTACACTAATATTCAAGAAGGAAATAGCAGCTCTGAGCTTTATCTGTGTTAGTCTACCATTCTCAAGGAAAACAACTTATTATATGGCAGAAGTGCTATAGTCTTAAGAAAACACGAGGACTACAAACATTAAGCAGGATTAGATTAAAAAACCAAATTGTAGAGAAACTTCATTAATGATTTATAAGAGAGGATACACATCATGTTAATTAAATTTACAGACGATGGTAAATTGGATGGTGTTGACAAAACCAGAGAGGGCACATAAAAGAGACCTAAAGTGGTTAGAAATATGGGCAGGAAATGAAATGTGATTCAACCTGGAAAAATGCAGCTAGTAAGTACATCTGGAGAAAATAAACAGAAACACAGTCATTTCATTGGCAGCATATACGGTGCTTGGCAAGTCATACCGCCAAGGGACTTTATTTGAGATGATAGTGTCAGCAAATTATGTATGGTCTCGTAACATGGTCCTCAGTGAAATCAGCCAACGAGATTTTAGTGCATAGATCTAAGAGGTCCGCACCACATCGCTGGAAGCTAAGTTCTTTTACTAGCACTGCCGAGATCACAATGAGAATACCAGTTTGTGGCACACATGTGATTCAGTTAAGCAAATTGGCTACTGTTCAACCTAGAAAACAAATATAGGACAAGCTTCAGACTTTAACTTACACCAAAAGATAAAAAGAAAACATACTGCTTGTTCATTTTCTATTCTGTCTGGTTAGATCATTCCACAAATATTTGAAAGACGTAAACATCATGGAAGTCAAGTCCCTTTAAAGGTAGGGTAAGAGGCTTTATGGTTAAGTACTGGGATGAAATTAAGTAACGGAAATTTAAGACTGAATCCGGGAAATGTTTTCTGACAGTGAAATCTATTAGTCTCTGGAATGAAGTCCCTAGAGAGCCGGGGGGTGGGGGGATGTTCCATTCTCTAGTCATTGGACTGGATCAAGGCTTGGACAAAAATCATTATTAACAAAACAAAACAAAACAAAAAGAAGAACCAATTTGAATGTTTTATATCAGCAGAAACGTGCACACACAGTAACACCATCAGATCCCATCTGATTATCTTCTCCTTAGACGTCGCTGATGGGCCATGGTCTATCATTAAGGAACCACCTATTATTTTTTTTTAATGAATGCTTTTTAAAAGATCAAATTCGTATTTTCCAGCTCATAGACTTCAATTTCCTGGATTATTATTTCTTTCTTCCAAGTCGTAGGAAAGCTAGAAACGGAAACAGTGTTCCTTCCTCTGTTGATGAGATATGGCCTTAAATATTCCAGACCTTTGGATCAGATCTCATGAGGTCTCAGGGCTCTGAAGTCCCACTTATATTGTTGCATTAGAAACATATTGTGATTGCAGTTTTGCAACCACAACTATGGAATAAATGAAAATTCCTTCACTTCCTTTTCTGGCTTGGTCCACAGAGAGACCCTTACCAGATGGTGTGCTGGGGTTTGCTACTTACTTTTAGCAAAGCAATAGATCGAGGTTTTAAAAACATAAAGCATGCAGTTCATCAAACATAAGACACTTTGTCAGCTGAGCATTTAAATCACCTCAGATAACTCTGTTTATAATTACACTTGGTACCCTAAATAAGCATAAAAGAACAAAGAAGATGAATACCTTTATATAAAAATTAATTTTAATACAAAGTGTG